>JAGKTI010000920.1:66776-86330 GCA_018397915.1 Birgus latro
AAACGAAACGTACTGCTGTTAGGCATGGGTAGGTGTCTGTCAAAATCTAGGAGAGTACTCTTTACGGATGTTGGAAAGTTATTCCCAAGGATTAACTTTGTAATTGTTTAATTCATTTATGACATCCAGATGCTGCAGAAATAATTGATGACGATGGTTAGGACTGACCAAGGTTGCATTTTGGTCCTCAGGGGCCCCCACCACCTGTGCATGCACTTAGGTTCCATTAGTGGATTGTGTGTAGAGTTTGATCAGTTGTCAAATGATGCAATGCTTCCTTTTAAAGGAATCATTATATTGATGTTGACCATGGTACAGCTATTTCCTGTTGACTGGAAGCTACTCTAGATGCCAGAAGCAAGTACAATAACTATTTCCCATAAGTTGTTGGAAACATTTGGGAAAAATGATCTCTGATCTGTAATAAGCTTTAACAGTGTTAGAGTGTGTACTTATTTGTACTTGAACAAATGCTGGCAGTATGTAATTATCAAACATGTTGCGAACAGCAGCATCTAGATCATGTTGGCAACATCATGATGAAGTCTCAGCCGCCTGGTTGGACTTACGCCATCGCCTCTGCTGCCAGTGTTCAAAGCTGCACTGAAACACGTATGCATACATATGTCCAAATACTGCTGCATACATGTAACCAAACATGTTGTCAGCTGTTTTGTCAGTAATCCCTCTACTATCCGGACGTCCACTCTATCCGGACACCTCACTATTCGGACATCGTGGGTGGGCTGATGGCCAAACACCCCCCCCCCCCCCCCCCAAAAAAAAAAAATCCGATTTTTCCCAACCGCGTCAGTTTGAATTTCCCGCCTGTGCCGACTAGCTCCCTTCCCGCTCAATCTCCCTCCTACTAGTTCTGTCTCAACTCCCGTGAACAGTGGATGGCTATCCGCTCGTTTGTGGTATTTTCGTTCTTGTTTAAATAACCAAAAGTCACAGTGCTAAGGATTAAGTGTAGTTAAACACTGGATTACTGGACATGCTTCAAGAGCAATTATGACCACTGTATAAACCTTAGAGATGAGGGTATACAACAATCATGGACTGTAAGTAAACATTGTCAACTGCTAAATATTTTCCATAATCAGTTCTAAATCCTCATTCTCTGGTTACATTTTATTTACTTCATGCTTTGTGTCCCATATTTGAGTGCACAGGCTGTGAAAGAGGTGATTTTCTCAGTGATTACCATGTCTTTTACATACGTTCACTATCTAGTCAACTGGTGAACATTTTTGCCCCACACACCTCTAAATCATAATTTTTCTGGTTACATTTTATTTACTTCATACTTTGTGTCCCATATTTGAGTGCATAGGATGTGAAAAGGTGATTTTCTCAGTAATAATCATGTCTGCCTTACTCACCTCAAAATCATTTTTGGGTTAAAATTCAATTAATTAATGCTTTGTGCCAATTATTTATGTGAATGGGGGCTTAATTAAGTGCTATGCATGTCCAGGAGGGAGGTAGGTAGGTGGTTTTCTGATTTAGGTTAGGTTAGGTTAGGGTCAAGAATGACCAGTTCTGTTGGTGAACAGTGAACACCTTTGCCATACCTAACTCTTTTTCTGGTAACAGTTTATTTATTTGATGCTTTGTATCCCATATTTTAGTGCATAAGATATGAGAAATGATGATTTTCATAGTGATAGCCACGCCCGATACTTATTTACACTAACCTGCCAACTCGTGAACACCCCTGCCTTACTCACCTCAAATTCATCATTTTGGGGTTAAAATTCAATGAATTCATGCTTTGTGCCAATTATTTATGTGAATGGGGTCTTAATTAAGTGCTATGCATGTCCGGGAGGGAGTTAGGGGTGGTTTTCTGATTTAGGTTAGGTTAGGTTAGGGTCAAGAATGACTGGTGCTGTTGGTGAACAGTGAACACCTTTGCCATACCTAACTCTTTTTCTGGTAACAGTTTATTTATTTGATGCTTTGTATCCCATATTTTAGTGCATAAGATGTGAGAAATGATGATTTTCATAGTGACTGCCACGTCCGATACTTATTTATACTAAGCTGCCAACTCATGAACATCTATGCCTTACTTACCTCAAAATTATCATTTTTGGGTTAAAATTCAATGAATTCATGCTTTGTGTCCATTATTTAATGCATATGGTTTGAGAAAGGGTGATTTTCATAGTGATTTCCATGTCTGATACTTACACTTGCTGGCAAATTGTGAGCACCTATGCCTTACTCACCTCTGAATCATCATTTTTTGGTTAAAATTCAGTTAATTCATGCTTTGTGTGCATTATTTATGTGAAAGGGGACTTAAATAAGTGCTATGCATGTCTGGTAGGGAGGTAGGTAGGTGGTTTTCTGATTTAGGTTAGGTTAGGTTAGGGTCATGAATGACCAGTGCAAGAGCTTCAGGGCCAATATCCGGACATGACCAATATCCGGACAAGACCAATATCCGGACATGCCTTTGGCTTTATTATGTCGGATAATGGAGGGATTACTGTATATATTTGAGGACATGTGTGGACGCACCCTTAGCTTCAGCTTGGACTTTTGATTGTACAGTACGTACAGTACTTATAGTTGAATGTTTCCTGTGTGAGTAATGCATGGTTAATTATCAAGCTTGGTAGTACTGTATAGTACTTCCCAGGGTCACAGAAGCCATCCAACTACTGTAAAAATTGACCTATCTATCTATCTATTGCCAGATGCCTCAATCCTGCACGGGGTGGCCACAAACAAATCGCCTCCATGTCGCTTTGTCCCCCGCCATTTCGTTACCCCGCTCCCAACTCACACACCCCTCTCTCATGTACCTCTCCACTCCATCCCTCCATCTCATCCTTGGCCTCCCCCTCCCTCTTCCCCCCTCCACTTCACTTACATACACTCTCCTCGTCAATCTTTCACTCTCCATCCTCTCCACATGCCCAAACCACCTTAACGTGTTTCTCCTAACACTTCCTATCACATCCACATCCACACCACAACGCTCCTTCATGTCCTCATTTGTTAGTCTGTCTCTCCATGCGACTCCACATGTTCCTCTCAAATAACTCATTTCCATTGCTCTCCCTCTTGACTTCTGTCCTTCCAACAGGGTCCAAGCTTCACTTCCATATGATAGAGTTGGTATCACAATACTGTCATGTAACATCTTTTTCACATCCATGCTCACTTCCCTGTTTCTTATCACTGCTTTCACCGAACCAGCAACCTTCCTTCCCTGCTGCACCCTTTCAAGTACTTCACCCTCCAGACTTCCATCCCTACTCATCACACTACCCAAGTACTTAAATGCACTCACATTCTCCATATCCTCCCCATCCAATCTCTGTACATTCTCTGGCTTCACTTCTCTCGAAGTCCTTCACTTTACTCTTCCCTACATTCACCTTTAGATTCCGTTTCTTACACACACTCCCAAACTCATCTACCAAGCCTTGCAGCTCCCCTTCATCTTCACTCAACAACACAGTATCATCTGCAAACAACAGTACAGGGAGTTTCCAAACACTGCCCTCTCTCACTAGGGCCGCTCCAACATTCACTGCCCGACCTTGTATCTCTTTTATAACCCCATCCATGAACAGATTGAACAACCATGGAGACATGACACATCCTTGTTTCAGTCCAACCTTCAAATGGAAAGATTCACTCAGTTTGCCATCCACACACACTGCAGCCTTAGCACCGTCATACATACTCTTCCCTGCCTTCAACAACTTCCCATCCACTCCATATATTCTTAATACTTTCCACAATCCTTGTCTATCCACTGTGTCATATGCTTTCTTCAAATCCATGATGCTTCTTTCCCTTCTCTAGAAACTTTTCCACTAAACATCGAAGAATGAATATCTGGTCTACACAACCTCTTCCGTTCCTAAAACCTCCCTGTTCTTCTCCAACTAATTCCTCTGTTATTTCCCTGACTCTGTCAATAAGTATCCTATCATATACTTTCCCTATTACACTAGGAAGGCAAATGCCCCTATGATTACCACACAGTTCTTTTTCCCCTTTTCCTTTGTACAGAGGAGTAATTATACCTGACTTCCAATCCTCTGGAACTCTACCTTCCTCCCAGGCCAATCTGCACACCTTCCACATCCATTCTATTACTCACTCTCACCCATGCTTCAGCATTTCATCACACACTCCATCAATTCCTGGGGCTTTCCCCATTTTAACTTTCTTCATTGCTCCACCACTTCCATCTTCCTGATTTCTTCTTGTCTTCTCACAGCCCTCCTTCTCCCTGCCATTCCCCAGCCACTTATACTTGCGTTACTTTCATTCTCTATGTTCAGCAATTCGTTAAAGTGTTCTCTCCATCTGTTCACTTTTTCTCCCTTCTCTGCTAGTAATCTACCATTTTTATCTTTCACACCCCCACTAACTTCGTTGGTGCCCTGTCTAGCTCTCTTTACCTCTTTCCAGAACATTTTCTTACATTCCCTCCACTTTGCACTCAGGTTCCTTCCAGATTCCTCATCCACTCTCTTCATACTCTCACTTACTAATCTTTTCACCTCTCTCCTCCTTTCTACATATAACTCTCTCGTCCGTCTCTCAGCTTCTTCGACACCCCTGTTCCTCATCCACTCATTATATGCTTTCTTCTTTTATGCCACAGCCTCTCTCACCTCTTCAGTCCATCATGCTGTTCCCTGAACCCCCTTTCGTCTTCTCTTCGCCCCACATACCATCTCGCATGCTGCACAGATTTCTTCTGTGAATATCTTGCACACACCTTCCACATCCCCCATCTACTCCTATCTATATTTACCCAATCGCTCCTCCACTTCCCTTTTATATTCAGCTTTATTCCATCCTCTTGTACTTCCTCCTGTCCTTCCCTTCTCTTCCTCCATCTTGTTTGGATATCTGATGCTGGCCACCACCAAGTGGTGGTCTGAAAGTCCACTCCCCCAACCTCTATATACTCATGCATCCATTACACATCATCTCATCCTTTCATCCACACACACATAGTCAATCATTGCCTTCCATTCATTCAGTTCACCATCCACCCTACTCAACACTAGCCATGTATACCTATGGATCATTTTGTGCCTGAAGAGGGTATTAGCTAACACCAACCCCCTCCCAGCACAAATGTCCACTGAAGCACTGCCATTTTCATCCTTCTCTGCAGGCACACCCCACTCACCAACCACTCCATCCACCTTCTCATTCCCTACTTTTCCATTCATATCTCCAATCAGAAACACTCTCTCATTCCTTTCAAACTTTTCCAAGCAGGCTTCTACATTTGTCCAGAACTCTTCTCTCACTCTACTTACACGATCTTGCGTTGAGCATACACGCACACAATCGCCAACATTTGTAGTCCAACTTTCACTCTTACCCACACAATCCTTGACCCAACTGATCCATACTCTCATACATTCTCCTTCCATCTGTTGCTCACAGCAATACACACTCCTTCTTTCGCCCTCTCATTCTCACCTACTCCTGCGCATATACCCCATCCATACTCCCATTCTCTCACACTCTCACCTCGCCATTTAGTTTCAGTTATTCCACATATATCCACTTTCGCACTCTTAAGCATCTGTTCGATCTCTTTCTCTTTCACCTCATCATTCATACCCCTTACATTCCAAGTCACAGTCCTTACCAAGTCCTTTGTCCGGTCCTTTTTCTTCAACTTTTTGTCAGTCCTGGTCCGAAGCTTCTTGTTTGTATATTTTTAGTTAGTTTTACGGGGTGGGGCTCTAACCCACCACCAACCCTTTTAGTCGCCTCTTACGACAAGCAGGGATACTGGGGGAGAATTCTTGATAGCTTCAGAAGTATACACAACTTTTCAAGCCTATATCTATGGTACATTAATTAGGTTATATTTTATAAAAAATACAGCTTTGTATCATGAATGGAAGCTTGGAAGTTCTCTACAGAATATGGCAGAGCTTTAAAATCAGTTGAGTCAGTCAAATGATGTCATGCATCCTTTCAAGGAATCCCCATTTTAAGTTTGACATGGTACAGCATTTCTATGGACTGGCAGCATAATTTGTGAAAACCAGTTACTGACTTAACTGTGCAGTACTGTAGCTGCTGGAAACTGAGAAAAACTAATTTTTTATAAGGTTTGTAAGAGTATATTCGAAAGTTTGTATTAAACTGAATGTTTCCTGCCAGGTTAATAATTGTTTAGCTAGTTACTGTGCCTGTAGCCACCATTTTGCATTTATGATAATACCATCTAAGGTTGACGTTAGTCAGCCATCTACTATACTACCTAAATTTTTTTCATAAAATCATGTTAGGTCTGGTATGTATGTATGTATGTATGGATGTATTGTACCAGTAGTCACTGGTGTGTGCATCTACCTGTCCTCCTGATGTGGGTTCAGCCCCTTTTGGGGGCAGACATTTAAGGACCAGTAATATTTATCTAGTTGTAGGATACAGGATTTGAAGTAGGTTTCTGTTGTTCTTTTGCCATAGTCAGCTTCTGTACATATATCCAGGAGTGTACTTTTTGACTGTTTTCATGTATTTTCACCTGGTCACATTACTGAGGTTCTCTTCATTACATCTACATGTACAGCACAGATTTTGTCACAAACTCTGCTGCTTTAATTTAAATGCCACGCACATATCTCACTACTCGCGCGAGTCTTTCAGACCTATAACTCTACCTGTAGCTTTGGGTGAGGGCAGGTCTCTTTGTCAATGACAATAGTGTTCCTCGACCCTATGGATGTTTCTTTTCAGGACCTGTGAAACATGGGTTGAATATGTACTATATATTAGAGCTGCTGATCATTTCAGGCATGTACAAGCAAGCTGTTTATGTACATACATGTGCCATGTGGTTCGTCGTTTCGTTTCGTTTCGTTTAGTTTTTGAAGGCTCCAACATGCTTGCATGTGTCGCCCTTGGTCACCTAATGGCGGCTCTCCACGCTGCTCGATCTCTGGCAGCCTCCCTATTCAGTCCCTTAACCCTTAAGTCACATTTAATGACCTCGTCCCATGTCTTTCTCGGTCTACCCCTCCCAACCCCTCCCCCAATATTAACACTTCTCACCCTCTGTACCCAGTTATCATCCCCCATCCTCTCCACATGTCCAAACCACCTCAGCCTACATCTCCTCATCACAACGCCAATACACTCCAGTCCCATCCTACCTCTCAATTCTTCTATCGTAAACCCAGCCCCCCCAGGCTTTGCATGCAGAGACGCACTGCACATCCACCTAATCATTGTCATTTCTGTACGTTTAAACCTGCGAATATCTTCTTCCTTTACTGCCCAAGTCTCACTACCATACAGCATCACACTCCTAACACATGCTGCATACAAAGACCCCTTAGCACGTAAGGAGAGTCCTCTCAATGTCAGGAGAGGCAACAGCTCCCTGAACTTCTTCCAACCACTTCTCACTCTAGCAACCGAGCTAACTCCAGCCCCACCTCCGGCACATAACATGTCTCCCAAATAACAAAACTCCTCCACACACTCAAGAGACTCACCTGCAAGTTCAACCCTCTCACGCCTAACAATCTCTGCCTGCTCTCCCCGACACAATGCACACGTGAAATCAGCATTATCTCGCAGTCTACCTCTAATACCACTACATCTCTTGTGCACCCACTTATCACAAACACTGCACAAGATGGAATTACTTCCCACACCCATGTGGCAAACTGCACATGGCCACTCTCCCTCTCCTCTGATTGTACCGCCACCAACCCTAGATATCATCACTTTTGTTTTATCTGCATTTACCCTTAAGCCCTTGTGCCCCATACCATCTCTCCACTTCTTAAATCTTTCCTCAGCCTCCCCTTCATTCTCAGCAATCAACACCAAATCATCAGCATACAACATCTCCCATGGGAGTCCCTCTCTGAAGTCACGTGAGAGGGCTTCAAGCACCATGATAAACAACAAGGGACTCAAAACTGACCCCTGATGCACACCAACATTCACGGGAAACTCATCACTCAAAGCTCCATTCACCCTTACCTGAGTGTGAGCACCCACGTACATGGCCATAACCACCCTAACCAGCCACTCTTCCAACCCTAGCTTTCTCATTGCCCACTTCACCACCTCTCTAGGGACTCTGTCAAAGGCCTTTTCCAAATCAACAAAAACAAAATACAATTCCCTTTTCTTGCCAATATATTTTTCCTGAAGCTGTCAAACAATGAATATGGCATCAGTGGTCCCCCTGCCTGGCATAAACCCAAACTGCATCTCATTGATATTCACTCTTTCTCTAATCATACCTTCTAGAACTCTCTCCATTACTTTCATTATCTGATCTAAGAGCTTTATACCTCTGTAATTTCCCCTTTCCAGGGCATCACCCTTCCCTTTGTACACATTTACAATTACACTCTTCAGCCAATCATCTGGGACCACACACTCATATATAATCATATTTATCAGGTCAGTGACTAACCTCACCCCAATATCTCCTGAGGCCTTCAACATTTCGGCAGTCAACCCAGACACACCTGCCGCCTTCCCCACCCGCATCCTGCCTATTGCCTCACTCACAGTAGCAGCGTCAATCAAAGGCCAAGGCCCAAACACTGGATCAGCTGGCTCCAAACCTTCCCTATCCCAATCAAACTCCTCATTCAACAACCGGCTATAATGCTCTCTCCATGCATCTTTAATATCCTCACTGTTNTCTCTGAAGTCACGTGAGAGGGCTTCAAGCACCATGATAAACAACAAGGGACTCAAAACTGACCCCTGATGCACACCAACATTCACGGGAAACTCATCACTCAAAGCTCCATTCACCCTTACCTGAGTGTGAGCACCCACGTACATGGCCATAACCACCCTAACCAGCCACTCTTCCAACCCTAGCTTTCTCATTGCCCACTTCACCACCTCTCTAGGGACTCTGTCAAAGGCCTTTTCCAAATCAACAAAAACAAAATACAATTCCCTTTTCTTGCCAATATATTTTTCCTGAAGCTGTCGAACAATGAATATGGCATCAGTGGTCCCCCTGCCTGGCATAAACCCAAACTGCATCTCATTGATATTCACTCTTTCTCTAATCATACCTTCTAGAACTCTCTCCATTACTTTCATTATCTGATCTAAGAGCTTTATACCTCTGTAATTTCCCCTTTCCAGGGCATCACCCTTCCCTTTGTACACATTTACAATTACACTCTTCAGCCAATCATCTGGGACAACACACTCATATATAATCCTATTTATCAGGTCAGTGACTAACCTCACCCCAATATCTCCTGAGGCCTTCAACATTTCGGCAGTCAACCCAGACACACCTGCCGCCTTCCCCACCCGCATCCTGCCTATTGCCTCACTCACAGTAGCAGCGTCAATCAAAGGCCAAGGCCCAAACACCGGATCAGCTGGCTCCAAACCTTCCCTATCCCAATCAAACTCCTCATTCAACAACCGGCTATAATGCTCTCTCCATGCATCTTTAATATCCTCACTGTTAACCACTACCCTTCCTTCATCATTCTTCACACACTGCTCGCCTACAATGTCCCGATTATCTCTCTTCATCTGATTTGCCACCCTAAAAACCATATTTTTCCTTCCTTCATGATTTAGATTATCAAGTAAAAGTCTCTGTGACTCAGACTTCGCCCTGTATACCTCTCTTCTAGCCCTGCGCTTGGCAGCCAAGTACTCCTCCCTGTTACCACCCTTCTTCCATTCCCGGAAAAGCCCTCTTTTCTCCTTAACTGCGGCTTCTACACCCTCATCCCACCACCAAGTTACTTTATGTCTTGGTGGGCCTCTTGTCCAACCGCATACTGCATCGGTAACTCTCAAGAGGTTGTTCTTAAGGGCTCCATACTGTTCATTAACGTCTCTATCTTTGGCTTCCTGTTCAGCCACCACTCTCCTCATCTCACTATAAAAGGCATCCCTTACTGATTGGTTTCTCAGCTTCCATATTTTCCTCCTAGGTACATATGTCATCCTTCTCATCACTCGTTCCTTAAGCACCATGTCACAAATCAACAGTTTGTGCTGCTGAACACACTCCTCGCTTCCTATAACTTTAATATCCCTGACTAATCTCCTATCAACCCTCCTTACCAGAAAATAATCTATCTGGCTACTATTTCCCCCGGACTCGTACGTAATCAATCTACTCACTCTTTTTCTAAAATGTGTGTTGCACACAATCATGTCCATAGCCTCCCCAAACTCGAGTATTCTTTCCCCTTCCACATTCCTCACACCATATGCACATCCTCCATGGACTCCTTCATAACCTTGAGCTGCTTCACCAACATGACCATTTAAATCCCCTCCCAGAACCACTACCTCATCATCACCCATACCACTTACTACGCGTATTAAATCATCCTAAAATCTATCCTTCTCTGCGTCATCCAATCCTACCTGCGGAGCATATGCTGATATGACTGAAACCATCACCCGTCCGATCAAAATTTTCACTACTATTATCCTATCACTTACTCTCATGACATTCATAACATACTCCACCCATTTCTCTGCAACCAACACCCCCACACCCCCATATCCGTCAGTTCCCCCCTGCCAAAACAACTTATAGTAGCAATCCTTCCCAGCAATCTTTCTGGCTGATCCACCCCTGTACCGGACTTCCTGCAGACATGCCACATCCACCCACCTCCTACTAAATGCCTCAACAACTTCCCCTGCTCTTCCTCTCAAACTTCCCACATTCCACGAACCCACCCTAAACCCCCTGGGTGATTTGCTGTCGTCAGGCTTGCTTTGGTGCTTGTTTTTGTTCATAGTCATAGTCGGTAAGATAAAGGGGGGTAAACATTCCAAAGGCCCGGCCCATTGCACAGACCCAGGTCCAGGCAATGGATCTGGGACCCCTAGCCCACCAGCTTACTAGTGGCTGTGGTAGTGGCCTCGGGGCACCCTGCCAGGACACCTGCAGGGACACCCTCCAAGCGCGGCTTGGCACTGCAACTGCCCCGCCATTATACACCCACTGATAGGGCAGCCTCCTGGGGTGCTACTCCCAGGTTCGGGCCCCTCTCTGATGAGCGGAAGCGGCAGCCTGGGAACCGCAATGCCCTGTACCCTCTAGCACAGGTTCGAGCCCCATCTCGCCCCGGACCCATGATCTGTGCCGGCGGAACCCCAGTCAAGCCTCCCCCCAAAGTCCGCCACTAAGTAGCGGGGGCAAAGTTTTCTGGCCGCATGCCCTTGCTGGCGTCAACCCGTGTAACGTAGTGGGGTACGTTGTGTGATATGTAAAGCGCATGTGGTGTAGTGCATAGGATAGTTAGAAGAAATGATTGGGAGAGTATGCTGGTCTACTCTCCATGTTACTGTCACACTGAAAAGGCCAGCAAAGGAGGATGATTAGGTAGCTAGTGAAAGGAGCTCCAGCTCTCCCTATCACCAGCATTCCATTCCCCTCGGGAGTACTACCCTGTTCAGCCCATGCTACAGCCTCCTCTTACAAGTTAGTTGTTTTTACGGGGTGGGGCACTAACCCGCCACCAACCCTTTTAGTCGCCTCTTACGACAAGCAGGGATACTGGGGGAGAATTCTTGAAAAACCCCCTACCCCCAGGTAATTGGTCTGGGTATTTTGCTGTTCAAATGGAAGCTGCATAGATGGGTACATTGAAATCCGTGTTTTGACAAATGAGACTGAAAATGTCCCAAAATTTTCTGAGTCCCCTTCTATGACCCTCTTGAAAATTTTTCATTCCCTCTTGAGTATATTAGACATCAATTGTAGTACACATACAGCCTCTACAATCATCACTAGGCAAAAGGCGGCAATATTTAGTGTACAGACTGCTGTACATCGCTTTGGCTGCTAACACCAGATAATTGAGAGTTTACTTGAGATGGGTGGCAGAAATGTTTTTTTGAGATTTCAGGTTATATGGCCCTTGACCCCCAACCTATTCCCCTGAGCCCATGTTAGACAAAAGTTTACAGTTTATTGGTATGTGATCGGTTCTTACTTGATGTAATCCAGTTGTGAATTCATGACCGTATTTGACTTGCAGAATGGCCATTTATTATACATCCAGGCTGTTTTAAAGAACTGCACATCATTGGCCCTATTCCTTTTTTCTGGAATGAATCCCTTTCAGTATTACACATGTTCACAAAGTGTGATGGTGTTGTGTGTTTGGTTGTTTGCTTTTTATTGTGTGTATACAGTTATGTTGCAACTTACAATGTATCTTACAGTGTAATTGTACAATACAGGTGTTACTGCAGTTACTACAGTTCCTAGAATATTGCAGGAGTTACTACAATATTGCCGCAGTTACTACAATTTTAACTACAAATGCATACATTAATACAATTATGTAAATTATTACTTCAATTAAATAATACAATTATGTAATAATTACATTCATACGATGTAACTACAATGTTCTTACAATTCTGTTGTTACCAAAATTATGTATTTCACTTATATAAGTTGAGTGTAATATGTATTGCAATGACCTTGCAATTTTACCATTGCATAAGTATGTGTATGTCTGTTGTACATGCACATTTGTGCATCTCTATCACTACGATATGTTACACAATGTTCAGTTTTACTACATACCAGTTAGTATATATTACATACCAGTTAGTATATATTCATATGATGTAATGACTTAGTAATACTGTATTACCATTAATCTACTTCCAGTTCGCGAGCTACGTCAGATCATCAGTCAAGGCATACACAAACATAGTTTGAAGCCTTTATTCCAGGGCAGAAACCTTATTCTATATTATCCTTACTTAGAAGTAACTCTAACACCCACATCAGTAATAGTTCATGTACCATTCATAACAGATCATTTGTTCACAGTCTGTCAAATATACAATACCTTTTTCCTTCCAAGAATAATGGCACCTTGGTCATCATCAGCATTAACACCAACACCGAACCCTTCGTGGTTTCCAAGAGACAGGACACTGTCACTTTCATCAATGAATCAACGATTGAACGAAAGTGTCATACATCCTTACATGCTGTTCATCTTTGTCCTGCGTACATTTTCACGTTTCAGCCTACTGGAACAGTCCCTTGTCAGATGGCTGTCATAAGGCTCATGACATTCATCATCACTGCAACTTCACATTGGATCCAGACAAACTTACACATCAGCGCATCAGACATTCACAGTTCTTTTACTTCACTCATAACACATCAGTTTTCATAATTTGTCCAGATACACCACCAACTCATACTTCAGTATCAGGATTATACATAGCACCTGACTATTGTGCTGGACTTACACCATCTTTGTCCACAATAGCTACGAATAATCACTATGCCATTCTTAATCACACACACAAATACTTCCAACCACTACCTGAGATGAAGTTAAACATGAGCACAAGTATTAAGTTGATCGAAGTTTGAAACTATGCAATTAATCAATGAAACAGTGAAGCCCTGGGAAAAATTGAGTATAAGTATAATCACCCACTTAAAAGGTAGATGATGTCAGTGTTGGAGATTCAGGGTTGTGTTGATAGATGATGTCACCCTCAGAAAGTCCAGGCTGTGTTGACAGATCAGGGTTGATTGAAGTGCGGAGACCTTAGTCGTACACGAACCTCACCATACAACGTTGACTTCTCACTTCAGTAACTGTTGAGAGTAAATGAGTATGAGTAATAATGCGTGAGTAACGATGAGTGACAAGTGGTGAGTGAGGTGCCTGGGTCAGAGGTGCATGGTGTATGTGTGTGTGTGTGTGTGTGTGTGTGTGTGTGTGTGTGTGTGTGTGTTTGCTGGCATTGTCTTACCTTTTCACCTCTACATCAGCGTGGTGGTGATGGAGACAGAGGGTGGTTGGAGAGAAGGGTGTGGCCAGCTGGGGGTCTGTGAGTTGTGAGTCGTCTTGCTCTGTTTTCTTGTTCTGTAGGAATCGTTGATGGTTGTAGCTTGTTGGTTCGTCATAGAAATTGGAAGATTGTTTGTAACAATATTTTGTCAAACTACTGCCAAGGCATTGTGTGGTTTGACTTGTAGCATTGTGTATTTTCTATCTCGATAATGTAGCATCATCTGTAGAACTGAAGCTGATCTTGGTTACCGTCTCGCCTGCTTTTGTAGGACTTCATTGTAGATTCGTAGACGTGGTTCGTACGTTCGCTGCCACCATCTTTTGTAGTCACTTTGTAGTTAGCTTGTAGTAAGTTTTGTAAGGACTCATATATGCATCATAGTAGATTGTTTAAGTAGATAACCTTAGTTCCCTTTGTCATACAGTGACAGGAGAGGTAAAGATGAGTGTGGGACTATTTATAATTTATTTCTCTTGAAAGATTAACTTGAGTCCGTCACGCTCAAGTGTAATATATGGAGAGTGTCCTGATCGCCATCTCTGAGTCTGCCCCCTTTCTCCCATCGAGATCCTGACTCTCTCTCTCTCTCTCTCTCTCTCTCTCTCTCTCTCTCTCTCCTCCCTAGTTCCTCTCTCTTGTATATGAGGGCTGTCACATGGACTGGATGTTTGTTAGAATCTTTTAGAATCCTGTATATGTGTCTTCCTATCAGCTGTCACGAGGTGCAAACTTTACATTCTTCAGAGGGAATGTGCAGACGATATTTAATGTCGGCTGTAGCAGTGAGAGGGAATGCTAACGTCATTTCCTAACTTTGACCCTGGCTCAACTTCTAGATTACATCTATGCTACTAGCTATTATTTATGATATTTTAGAGTCCTGACATTGACATCTGCAAGATTATGAAAACTATTGAATGCAATTGCAATTGGAATAATGATTGAGGACCATCATAGTGACAAGTGATGAAATTTTGGCCAAAAAGGTCATAGGTTGCAAGTACATAGCTTTGATCTGATTTAGACTGAATGTGATGGAAATGCTGTGGGTCAGGAAATGAAGTTGCTCAGTTTTAACCTGAGGAGTCGAGTCGACGTATGGGTACGTTGCAACGTTTTGTCACAGCCGCACCCATCGACGTACCTGTACATTATGCAATTGCAAGGTCAGTCATTTGCACATTTTTCAAGTTTCATGGGTGATTTTTGGTAGGCATATGTGGGAGGCCTTCCTCTATCTGTCAAGTGGGGATACTGCCTGGCCCCACCTGACCCCCCCTTCCCCCCTCCCCCCACACTCGGCAATTCACCTGTTACCAGTGACCAGGCCAGTAAAGACGTCACTGCACAGTCTCTCCAATGACGAAATTCACGATGAAAGTGATTCCTGAGGTGGAGGACAAAGAAATAAAGAAGCTAGAGCAAGAAACAAACAGAAGTGACGAGGTGGTAATGTTGTAAAGGAAGGTGCCATGTGTGGATGTGTTTGGTGACTGAACAATGCTTATATTGCCTATATAATTGTGTGAAAACCAATATAGTCTTGTACTACACATAAATTCGGACCAAATAAATAAATATATACGTAATTTAAAGTGGCTTGAATTAGTTTACCCTCCCATAGTTCGTTTTCTTTGAAGCCAGATACCATGAGAGAGAACGAAAGGTAAGGCTGACTGTTACCTGTATAAACATTTATAAGCTCAGGACGGCAACTTCTCTATGAATTTTCAGTGTTTCTCACGAAAATCGGAGGTTTGAGTAAAAAAAAAAAAAATCCAAAATTGCTCGGGACTGGGGGATATCAGAGGTAGGAAATCGGTCGGAATGTGACGGGTTAAGACCAGTCAGTGGTATAGGTTACACAGCAAGGCCAAAGTGTGGGAACTCTGTTTTTATTTGGTTTGGACCAGTCATGCAGGTTGCTGGCCTTTGATTCTTTTGTTTAAAAAAAAAAAAAATGGTGGACGTTTTAAAAAGTCATCCAAGGATGAAGTGGTTCTGTTTTGAGGACAGTAGGTAAGAGATAAAGGTCATCTTAAAACTTTGATCCAGTTTAGATTGAACTTGGTGGACAGGTAGAGGGTCGGGCATGGATAAAGTACGAAGTCTGTTCAGAAAGTATCTGACCTTAGGCTGTAAATTGAAAAATAGCTAACCTCTTGAGCTAGGACACTAATCGCCCTCAGAGTAGGCCCCTTCTGACTTGACACACATAGCCCAGCATTAATTCCACTGCTGGAAACATTTCAAAGTCAGTTTTTGGTATCTGCTGCAGGTACATTTTCGCATTCGTCATGATCTCTTCTCTCGTCTCAAATCGGGAACCCTTCAGCGGAGTTTTGAGCGCAGGGAATAACCAAAAGTTGCATGGAGCCATGTCTGGTGAGTAGGGAGTCTGCCGGACCTGCAGGATGTTGTGCTTGGCCAAAAATTCCTGAATCAGTTGAAAAGAAACCACAGGGTTGTTGTCATGGTGCTGCTACCAACCTGCTGTTTTCCAAAGGTCTGGTCTCTTCCGCCACACTGTGTCATCATAAAGAGGACGGATAACATCAAGGCAGTACTGTTTGTTGACAGTCTGACCTGGTGCGTATTCGTAATGCACAACACCGTGGTAGTCAGAAAGAACTGTCAACATGCATTTCACCTTGCGGCAGACCTGTCGTACTTTATTTGGCTGAGGCGACCATGCTTGCTTCCATTTGGATGACTGCTTTGGTTTTTGGGTCGTACCAAAGTCTCATCTCCAGTGATAAGTCTTAAGTCTGGATCATGATTTGCACACTCCAGCAGGTCTTGATCAACACTCATCCACAGAGCTTGTTGGTCACAACGAAGAATGAACTTGGCAGCCAGTCTTTGCATGGCCAAATAATTTGTTAAACTTTTGTGTGATAATGTGATAATCCATCACTGATTTCAGTTTCATTAGCAATTTCTCTAACAGTCAACTGTTGATTTCCCATGACCAAATCACAGACTTCCTTCACATTTTCAGCATTCCTGCTTGTTGATGGCCTCCCAGGATGAGGATTGCTCTCGATTGACATCCAGCCATTTTTTAAGCGATTGTACCACTCCTGTATTTGCATTACCCCCATGGGTTCATTCCTCAAAATTTGCTGAATCTTGCTGATAGTTTCAACTTGGGTATCACCTAGTATTTGGCAAAATTTATGCAGTAACGTTGTTTGACTTTTTCGGTCATCGTGACAAGCACAGGAACGCGACAAGCATGAGGGACACGACCATGAGCACAGGTGACTGACAGTCACTGAGTCACTCGTGGCGGCTGGTATTATTCACACATGCGCATGAAAGTCCTGCACTGTGCAACACAAAACCCAGCCCCTATCCTCCAACTGGTTGGTGAGAGAAAAAAATGAGGTAGGATGCTTTTTGAGCAGACCTTGTACTGTGTTTAGTCTGAGAACATTCAGTTAAAGGTCTTGATGGAAGTTCAGAACTTCAGCCTCAGATTGATTTTAGGGCTTGGGTGTTGCACTCTGAATGCTCTTATTACAGAATTTCATCATTAGTGTTGCTCATTGAGAATGTATCTACAGTCTGTCCTCGCCTAACGCAGGTACAATATTTGCTTCCGCACCAACCTCACGGTAGGCAAATATCGCATTACAGGGACTCTTGAAAACTCCTATTTCCTCTGCACCCCTGCCCTAAGTCCACTTTTTTCCCCTTGTGGTGCAAAATTTTTTTATACCCCCCAATTTAAACTTCCTAAAAGCATTCCTAAAAGCATTAATATGGTTTTAAAAATACATTAGGTCAATAGGACTTTTTTATTTATTGAACTGTGTCTTATGTGAAGAGAAGAGCAGATACATGTCGCCGGAGATGAGGTAGAGGGGGAGAACACACACTAAAATCCATCAAAGTCTGTTTCACTAGTTACACTCCAAACGTCACTTTCCAGGCATCCTGCTGGTGCTGGATATCCTCTTGCTGTAGACCAGAGGTAGCTTGTCTGGTGAAGTAACAAGTGATCATTGACTATTTACGGCAGTTTACTCGGTCAATGTGCATACGATTGTAGACACTGACTGCATCAACTATCTATCTATCTATCTATTGCCAGACGCCACAATCCCGTAAGGGATGGCCATTTGACTTTGAGGTATTCGTTTTACAGGGAGGGGCACTAACCCTCCACCAACCCACTTACTGACATGTAGGGATCACGTATGGTTTGGTTATATGGTTACCACCCAGCATTGTAAATGGTTTCTTGGCTTACAGGAAACCATTTGGCTTGTCACTCAGTGTAAAGCCACCTGAAAAGGAAAGAAAAGCAATAAGAAGTGACAGGAAAGATGGGAGAAATAGGAAGAGAGGAGGGCAGGCACAGAAAAAGAATGATAAAGGCTAAGGAAGAAGTAGGCAGCACTACATCAAGTGAGTGGATGATGGTTGCCACCACCTACCACAATCTGCTTAATCACAGTGTTACCTCTTGCAAGGGAAGGGTCACTGTCAAAGATGAACTCCTTGAGAGACTCAGCTTGACTCAGGATTTGACTTAAAACTTCACTGCTGAGTTCACCTGTTGGTCTGGCCTCCCTCTCCTTTTTGTCCCTGTCTTGTTGCTCAACTTTCTGCATAATCCGCTCATCTGAAGTGTCACTGGTGTCGCTGGCAATCTCCATCACATCCTCCACCGTCACCTAACCACAACTGGGAACATGTGTCACAGCCTGCCTGGTTCAGATTGCCGTGTTATGCTAACAGTGCCCACGTTAGAATGTTTATTTTCTTCCGTAAAATCATGCTGTGTTAGAGCAACATCACATTACAGCAGACCGTGTTAGGCAAGGACAGACAATATTAGAAACTGCTAGCAGCCCTGGGTTCATCTGAAACATGAACTTGGTGGACGGCAGGCTGAAGCTCCCCATTTATGGCAGTACACCATTATCTTTTTCAGGGAATAGAGAGGGAGTTGCACATTTGTATAACAAGGAAGCAGAACTGCATGGCTGTCAGAAACTCTGCATGGAGGAATCTCTTGTTAGCCCCAATGGTTGATCAGGCAGAATGGCTTTTGCTGTTGGGTGGTTTAATGGTAGAGTCTTGTCTTTTTTTGTTAGTACATGATGGTTTGTGTAGAAAAGTGTGCCTTCTAATGGCTAACTTTTCCATGCCTGTATTGTCCAGGTATTACAGAGGGACCTCTAACAACAGATAATGTGTACTGCAAGTTACATGCCATAAAAGGCATGACTTGGTGTTTTAAATGTAGTGTAACCAGGCATATACTGTAAATATGAATGGGTCTAGGTTTTGCATTTCAGTATTGGCAAGGGCAGCTGTCAGCTTTTTTATCTGGCTTTAGTATTTCATTTTCAGCTTACCTCCTGATCATTACTTTTTCCACCTGCATATTTCACCTGACTCTCGTATTGTTGAAACAGCGGGGTGAGCTTCCAGGATGTGATGGTTCGACAGGGCGTCACTGAAGCACCACCCAAGACTCCCTTTATCTTGGGCTTCGAGTGTGCCGGCATTGTCGAGGCAGTGAGTGAAGATATCGAGGGATTTAAGGTGGGTCCTTCTGTCATAACTTGAATGTATGTGTGTGTGTCTGCATGCACATTGTGTTTGTGTGCATGTATTGTGTGTGCATTGTGCTTGTGTGTGTGCATTGTGTATTTATGTATATTGTGTTTGTGTACATTATGTGTATTTGTGTATATTGTGTGTTTG
>JAGKTI010000920.1:96350-106396 GCA_018397915.1 Birgus latro
TTCTCTGTGATTACCATGTCTCTTACATACATTCACTATCTAGTCAGCTGGTGAACATTTTTGCCCTACACACCTCTAAATCATAATTTTTCTGGTTACATTTTATTTACTTCATGCTTTGTGTCCCATATTTGAGTGCACAGGCTGTGAAAGAGGTGATTTTCTCTGTGATTACCATGTCTCTTACATACATTCACTATCTAGTCAGCTGGTGAACATTTTTGCCCTACACACCTCTAAATCATAATTTTTCTGGTTACATTTTATTTACTTCATGCTTTGTTCCCCATATTTGAGTGCACAGGCTGTGAAAGAGGTGATTTTCTCGGTGATTACCATGTCTCTTACATACGTTCACTGTCTAGTAAACTGGTGAACATTTTTGCCCTACACACCTCTAAATTATAATTTTTCTGGTTATATTTTATTTACTTCATGCTTTGTGTCCCATATTTTAGTGCATAAGATGTGAGAAATTATTTTCATTGTGATTGCCACATCCGTTACTTACTTAAACTAACTTGCCAACTCGTGAACACCTATGCCTTACTTACCTCAAATTCATCATTTTTGGGTTAAAATTAGATTAATTCAAGGTTTGTGCCCATCATTTATGTGAATGGGGTCTTAAATAAGTGCTATGCATGTCCGGTAGGGAGGTAGGTAGGTGGTTTTCTGATTTAGGTTAGGTTAGGGTCAAGAATGACTGGTGCTGTTGGTGAACAGTGAACACCTTTGCCATACCTAACTCTCTTTCTGGTAACAATTTATTTATTTTGATGCTTTGTATCCCATATTTTAGTGCATAAGATGTGGGAAATGATGATTTTCATAGTGATTGCCATGTCCGATACTTACTTACACTAATCTGCCAACTCGTGAACACCTATGCCTTACTTCTCAAATTCACCATTTTAGGGTTAAAATTCAATGATTTCTTGCTTTGTGTTCATTATTTAATGCATATGATGTGAGAAAGGGTGATTTTCATAGTGATTTCCATGTCTGATACTTACTTACACTTGAAGCACCTGTGCCTTACTCACCTCTAAATCATCATTTTTTGGTTAAAATTCAGTTAATTCATGCTTTGTGTGCATTATTTATGTAAAAGGGGACTTAAATAAGTGCTGTGCATGTCTGTTAGGGAGGTAGGTATGTGGTTTCTATTACGTCGGATAGTGGGAAGATTACTGTACTCTAAAATTATACGAATAATCTTCATATTACATCTACACTCTCAGCTAATCAGTCAATTTCAACCTACTGCATCAAAGAAGATAAATTATAAAAATTACAATAAAAATTACTGAAGACAGCTATGGGGGATGCCAGATTATAATTCAAAGTTGACTACAGTGAGGCAGAAACAATTATTGACTACAAGTGCAAATTATGCATAATATCCAAACCTACGCTATTCAGTGAACATAGACTTTGATATTTCCACGTGAAATTACTGTAGTTATTATAGTATTAATCAGTTGATATTAAGTATATTTATAGAATAATGGAATTGTCCATGTTTTGACGGGGAATTGTCTGACGGCGAATTGACTTCACGGTAAATTTTCCCGGATCCAGTCCACATCCCTCCTCGCAGCTTTGCTGCTCTCGAGGATATTTTCGCAGCTCTACACATTTTTGTATTGTTTAGACATGCCTCCCACGCCCCCTGCATCGGGGGAGCCCTCTGCAAAGAAGCAGCAGCACCATACTGTAACTTTGGAGAGGGAATTGGAATTTTTGCCACGAGGAGGAGCAGGGAGTCTCAGAGATTGGGCGTGCTTTAGGCCTTGCAGCTTCCACTGTTAGGACTGTGACCAAGAAAAAGGAGATATACGGTCAAAGAAAATGGCCACCTTATTCAGTACATCTACAGGTATTACTTACTTCTACAGTTAGTACTTACTTCAAAATAGGAGGGGAAAAGTTTAGGTGGGGGGTCTGAGGGGGGCCTGGAATGCATCCTCCCCTTTTTATGTATATTTCAATGGGGAAAATTGCTCCGATATACGAAATTTCGCTTTACGAAAGCTTTTTCTAGTCCCTACCCCTTTCGTATATCGAGGACTCACTGTACTGTTCTCATTTCCCTTTTTTGAGAAAATCCTGCATCCAACAATACAGTTTGCCTCGGATTCCTCCTTGATGGTACAGTTTCCATAAAAGTCTTTGGTGCAGTACTTTGTCAAATGGTTTCTTGAAATCTAAATACAGTAGATACTGTCCACCCATCCTTCCCTTTCTGTAGTGTTTCTGTTACTCTGTCATAGTAGCTCAACAGATTAGTAACACATGCTTTTCCCTTTATGAAGCCAAACTGTCTTTCTGTTTTCATATCGTGTTCTTCTAGATGATTTACCCAAACTTTTCCTATCAGCTTTTCTAGTACCTTGTTTACAACACTGCCTACTGATACTGGTCAGTAGTTAAGTGGATTTTGTCTATTCCCTTTCTTGAATAAGGGAACAATGTTTGCTTTCTTCCAAATATCAGGTAGTTTACCTTGTCCCAAGGATCCCTTGAATATTAAGGATAATGGTTTTCTTAACTCCATTGCACACTCATGTAGTACCCAGCATGATTTTTCATCAGGACCATTTGCTTTTTCCTTGTCTAATGTACTTATCTCCTCCTGTATATCTTTTTCTCCCACTAAACCACCAGGTGCCAAAATTTGATTATATGGTTACCACCCAGCATAGTAAATGGTTTCATGGTTTCCTGTACACCAGGAAACCATTTACTATGCTGGGTGGTAACCATATAACTAAATTTTGGCGCCTGGTGGTTTAGTGGGTAATTACGGCGCTCCAATCAGATTGAGTCGGTGAAGGTTTATATCCAAGGGGTGGTTGGGGTTTATTGCTCACGTAATGCCATTCAGGGATGGGTGAGGCTGGTCACTCTCTTCTTAAATGTCAGGACCAACTTGCCTAGCCCTGGGCTCCTACGATCCTCTGTGGGGCGACATAGGATTGGGTAATGAATGAATGAATGAAATGTATTTCTGGTAATGTATGTGGGCATGCATGTTCCATATCATCCCTCTCAAAATTATTTTCTTCTGTAAAAACTAACTGGAAATTTTTATTTATTGCATCATAAATATCTTTCTCTTGTGTATAGTTGATCCCCTCATCTGTAATTGATTGTATTTTATCATTTACTTTGGTTTTGCTTCGGATATAGCTGTAGAATAGCTTCGGCTGATCACTACTTTTATTTATGATGTCCTCCTCAAACTGTCTTTGAGCTTCTCTCCGTATTCTTTTATAATCGTTTCTTGCCTCTTTATAGTTGTTATATGCCCTCTCACTATTGTGTCTTCTGTATCTATTCCACAAGTCTCTTTTTTCTTTTCATTTCTTACATTCTGTATTAAACCATTTCTTTCTTTTCTTTTCTGCTTCTTTGTGCTGTGGGATGTACTTTTGGACTCCTATTTCATAAAGTTCATGGAATTTTTTATATATAACATTCAAATCTTGTCCTCTAAGTTCCTTTTCCCAATCTATTTCTAAGAAGTGATTCTTTAGGTTGTGGTAGTTTCCCTTTTTATATTTTAATTTTTTTTTGTAACTTTCATTGTGTTAACTGTCATATGCAATCTGAAGTTGCAATTTAGTACTGCATGGTTGCTTTTGCCGAATGGAGAGTGATACCTTAAATTGTCAGATCGTTTTCTTGCCTAGTAAATATAAGATCTAGTACTGATGGTACATCAAGTCCTCTTTTTCTGGTGATTTCCTTTACATGTTGCGTTAGGAAAAACTCATGCACTAGATCCAGGAGCTTTTGGTCCCAACAGCTTTTCTGGCTTATTATATCTAGCATATTCCAATTTATATTTGTACTAAAATCTCCAGTTAGTCCCTAGACGTACCGATGACGGGCTGGACCGTGATGCATTTGTCAATCTCTAACATTAATATGCCGACTTTGCCCGTCATCCAATGTAATCTCAAAGGAAATACAGTAATCACCCTACTATCCGGACGCCCAGTAACCAGACACCCCACTGTCCGGACATCGTTGCCTGGGACGTTCGGAACCCCAAATTGCCCCCAAATTGCAAAAAAAACGAAAAAAATCCGATTTTTTTCGAGCCGTAAGTTTGAATTTGACGTGCGGCGCCGAACAGCTGTGTTTGTATGGGCGTCTTTCTCCCCCGGTTCCCCTTCCCCTCCCCCCAGTTCTCTCTGAACTGCCACCATGAGTAAGCGGTTGTCGGGATGGCTGGCAGTAGTGTTTGTTTTTGTTTATACAGTCATAATTCACAGTTTTAAGGATTAAGTGCAGTACAACACTGGATTACTGTACATGCTTCAAGAGCATTTCACCACTGTCAGAGCCTTGGAGGTGGGATAATATTCATAACAGCCACCATGGACATGTAAGTACACTATCAACTGCCAAATATTTTCCATAATTTCTAAATCCTCATTCTCTGGTTACATTTTATTTATTTCATGCTTTATGTTCCATATTTGAGTGCATAGGCTGTGAAAAGGTGATTTTCCTAGTGATTATCGTGTCTCTTACCTATGTTCACTGTCAGCTGGTGAACATATTTGCCATAATCACCTCTAAATCATCATTTTTCTGGTTAAATTTCATTTATTTCATGCTTTGTGTCCTATATTTGAGTGCATAGGCTGTGAAAAAGGTGATTTTCTTAGTGATTTTCATGTCTGTTACCTGCGTTCACTATGCTGTCAATTGGTGAACATCTCTGCCGTTCTCACCTCAAAACCATCATTTTTTGGTTAAAATTCAATTAATTCATGCTTTGTGTCCATTATTTATGTGAATGGGGTCTTAAATAAGTACTATGCATGTCCGGTAGAGAGGTAAGTAAGTGGTTTTCTGATTTAGGATTGGTTAGGGTCCGGAATGACCAGTGCTGGAGCTTCAGGGCCGAATATCCGGACAAGACCACTTTCTGGACATGCCTTTGGCTCTCTTACATCAGATATTGGGGAGATTACTGTATTCTGGGAGTCATCATTTTTGGTGAATGACGCAAAAATGGGTGGAGCTCTGCTTGCCAAGCTCGTGCGTGGGTGCTCACTTGTTTTCTGTCCGCTCAGTGCTGTGTGAGGTTCCTCACAGGTTAGACACACCCCTCTTGATCTGCAGTAAGTGCCTATTTCTCTGGATCTATTGCATTTTTTTCCCAGAAAATTTTTGTGAATGTAGTTGAAAAAGTGTGTGTGAAGGTTAGCAGAACGCCTAAGGCAAAGAGGTCGGTGTTTAACCTCTAAACTGCGGGGTTGTGTGAGGCGGTCCTGGCGCTTCTAGCCTGTGGCAATTCGTGCTCTGACTTATTTTTGTAAAATACAGTATAGGCCCAAACTAGCCAGAGTGATATAAATAGCACTCGGGACTCTCCTACATTTTCATATATATATTTATATTTTGAAGGCCCCAGCTAATTAAAAAGAAAACAGAGGCACCCAAAGGACGGCCCACGGCTCGAGCCATAGCCACCGAGCGTCACGAAAGTGACGGCCCGCGGTTAAGTGGTTATAGGCAAAGGTCCTGCTAATATTCGTGGTGAGGAAGAGCCTGGCACCTCTGATTCAAGTGCATATGTACAAAGTCTTTCACACAGGGAAAAATAAGCTCTTACACCTAGAAAAAAATATGGATTACTTAGCATTGTGAGTGATATACGTGAAAGTGATGATTACCATCCCACTGATGTTGAAAGTGAAAGTGACGACTCTTCAAAGGAATGTATGAGTCATGGTGGGTGTGGGAGAGCATGTGCTTGTGGTTCCCACATGCGGAAGCAAAGGGTTCAGTCACGTGAGGTGGGTGAAAGATGTGGAGCTATATCTTGTGAGGAAAGTGACAAGGGGGAGGAAGCACCAGATGATGGAGCCAGGCCTTGAGGGGGAGGAGGAGGAGGGTTGGAGCACCAACCCAGACCCCCCAAATGTCCATCCATTACCAGCTACACCTGGCCTGACTGTCCCAATCCCCACCACTCCCATAGGATTTTTTTAAGCTATTTATTACCCATGACCTCACATTGAGGGGGAGGCGGTGGCTCGATCGGTAGAGAGGTGGGCTGCAGTCCCGACGGACCCAGGTTCAAATCCACGCTGGGGCAGGGAACAGTTTAAGGATTTGAATTTCATTAATTCAGGCTTTACTGATCTACCAGAAGACCTGCCGACATGTCATACCAATACATCAGTCCTGCATGAGACAGCCCTAGCATGTATTCAATGTGGACGATGGGTGTTAGCGCCAAAGTGGTGACATGTAGAGGTGTATGGTATGTAGGAGGACTGCTGGGCCCTGATAGCAGGCTATGAAGCCTATGCCCAGAGTCGGACACATTAAAAAAAAAAAAAAAAAAATTGTAGAGGAGACAAATGACTGTGCTGCCTACTGCCGAGATGTGCTCCAGCAGCACCCCGCATACAACTGGATTGGCTGCACCATCATTGACATTGCAAATTACATGGGCTTGAGGATTTTTTTTTTTTTTTTATACAAGGAAGAAGGAACCAAAGGCCACAGGCCTGCATACTGTTCCTTCCAAGAAAAAGCAAAAACAATACAAAAGAGAGCCAAATTCAAGATCTGTTCAATTCGAGATGCCTGGACACACTGCGTTTGAAAGACTGGAGATCATAGGAAGTAGGAAATACAGACAGAGGAAGACAGTTCCAGAGTTGACCAGTTGCATAAATGAAGGACTGGGAGTAACGGTTAATTCTTGCATTAGAGAGTTGGACAGAAAATGGATGAGAGTTTGTTGCTAGATGGGTACTATGTGCCCGTTGTAGAGGTGGAGGGATGCAAGCAGACAGTTCAGAGGAACAGTCACCATTGAAGTAGCGATAGAAGAGAGATAAAGAAGCAACAGTGCGGCGAAGAGACAAAGGTTGAAGGGAATCAGTAAGAGGAGGAGAGTTAATGAGACGAAAAGCCTTTGACTCCACCTTATTGAGAAGAACTGCATGTGGGGAGCCTCCCCACACATGAGAGTTGTACTCCATACACGGGCGAATAAAACCCGTGTACAAGGTCAACATCTGTGCAGGGGTAAAGAAAGTTCGGAGTCGGCCCTCACACCTAATCTCTTGGAAGCAGATTTCACAAGAGATGTAATATGTTCTTTCCAAGACAAATCCTGAGAGAATGAGACCCCTAGCATGTTCAAGGATGATGCAGGACTGAGCTGGACATTATTAAACATTAGTGGGTAATCCTGAGGAAGATTTTGTTGGGTTGATAAGTGTAAGAACTGAGTTTTTGATGCATTAAAAATAACAAGATTATTTTTACCCCAGTCAGAGATATGAGCCAAGTCAGACATTAGGTGTGCCATAGCCTCATCCCTTGTTTGCTGAAGTAACTGCTGAGATGAGCGTTGCGGGAACCAAATGGAAAGGTGAAGGGTGGAATCATCAGCATATGAGTGGATAGGGTTAGATGTACAGCTTAGAAGGTCATTGATGAATAAAAGGAAGAGAGTTGGTGATAGGACAGAACCCTGAGGAACACCACTGTTGATAGGTCTAAGAGAAGAACGATGGCCGTCTACAACAGCAGCTATAGAACGACCAGAAAGGAAAGTAGATATGAAGGCACAGGTAGAAGGATAGGAACCGTAGGAGGGCAGTTTGGAAATCAAAGATTTATGCCAGACTCGATCGAAAGCCTTTGAGATGTCAAGTGCTATGTCAAAGCTTTCGCCAAAGTCCCGAAAGGAGGAAGTGGCCTTCGTCATGAAGCCAGCAATCAGTGTAACGTCTGCAAAGTGCCTCTTTGCATACGGAATGATTGTTTCCAACGATATCACACCAAAAAGAAGTATTGGACAACCCCATCTACGGCTACACCCCGTGGGCGTGGGCGTGGGCGTGGGCGTGGTTCCTGGAAGTAGTAAGCACTGCATTCTCCTCCTGCACCATAGTCTATAAAATGAATGATCCTCAGCTGATGGCGGGAGGAGGTAAAGCCCTCTGAGGATCAGGATTTATTAGTGAGTTAGCCATTATATTTTTGTCGTTTATATATGCTGTGGAAAAGTACAACTATTCAACTTCAAATTGAGCCCTGAGTGAGGTTATTACGATGACAGATGAGCCTGCTATAAGCATTTCAGGTAAAACATTACTATATCCAAAGTTCATGTGAGCACGCCAAAACAGAAACACTTATGGTCCTTTTTATATTTACGGAGTAATTATTGAAGAAAATGCAATAAATTATGCATTTTTATGTTCCTTTTTCTCTTATGTATTTACGGAGTTGTTATTAAAGAACATGCAATAAATAATGCATTTTTGTTCCTTTTTCTCTCGTATATTTACGGAGTTATTATTGAAGAAAATGCAATAAATAATGCATTATTGGAAAGGATTTTTAGTCTCCTAAGTATTGAAGCAAAAAATATTATTTCTTGAAGTTTTTTATTTTTTGAGGCAGGGGGGTGGCAATACTTTAGCATGTCAGCTAACTTCTACTGACTCTTTTAGCATTATATTTTATATACTGTATATATATTGTCTTTTTGAACAATGTATGATAGAGCAAAACTCTTCATCTTCAAAATGACACCAACATGGCCATTCTAAGATGAATAGTAACCTTCCTACAAGCGTTAGAAGTAACATATCTTTACGCGACTGTTCTGAAAGCACTTTGAGCGAGTGTTACGCGCCACATTGAGCAAGTGTAACGCACCACAGCCAGAATTTACGCACACCCCTTGACGTGAAAGGGTTAGTATAATTCTTTCTGATTTCTCCTCCATTCTATGTAGTAATGCTCTTAAACTCTGAATTGTACTCTGCCAGTTCCTCATATTTGCCTCTTTCCCATGTGTTTGATCTGGGTGGCATGTATAAATTTGCCACAATCTTTCCCGTCAGATGTATTAATCTCTACTCAACGGTATAGAGCCCTTAAGAACAACCTCTTGAGAGTTACCGATGCAAAATGTGGTTGGACAAGAGGCCCACCAAGACATAAAGTAACTTGGTGGTGGGATGAGGGTGTAGAAGCTGCAGTTAAGGAGAAAAGAAGGCTTTTCCGGGAATGGAAGAATGGTGGTAACAGGGAGGAGTACTTGGCTGCCAAGCGCAGGGCAAGAAGGGAGGTACACAGGGCGAAGTCTGAGTCAGAGACTTTTACTTGATAATCTAAATCATGGAGAAAGGAAAAATATGATTTTTAGGGTGGCAAATCAGGTGAAGAGGGATAATCGGGACATTGTAGGTGAGCAGTGTGTGAAGAATGATGATGGAAGGGTAGTGGTGAACAGTGAGGATATTAAAGATGCATGGAGAGAGCATTATAGCTGATTGTTGAATGAGGAGTTTGTTTGGGATAGAGAAGGTTTGGAGCCAGCTGATCCAGTGTTTGGCCCTTGGCCTTTGATTGACGCTGCTACTGTGAGTGAGGCAATAGGCAGGATGTGGGTGGGGAAGGCGGCAGGTGTGTCTGGGTTGACTGCCGAAATGTTGAAGGCCTCAGGAAATACTGGGGTGAGGTTAGTCACGGACCTGATAAATATGATTATATATGAGTGTGTTGTCCCAGATGATTGGCTGAGGAGTGTAATTGTAAATGTGTACAAAGGAAAGGGTGATGCCCTGGAAAGGGGAAATTACAGAGGTATAAAGCTCTTAGATCAGATAATGAAAGTAATGGAGAGAGTTCTAGAAGGTATGATTAGAGAAAGAGTGAATATCGATGAGATGCAGTTTGGGTTTATGCCAGGCAGGGGGACCACTGATGCCATATTCATTGTTCGACAGCTTCAGGAAAAATATATTGAAAAGAAAAGGGAATTGTATTTTGTTTTTGTTGATTTGGAAAAGGCCTTTGACAGAGTCCTTAGAGAGGTGGTGAAGTGGGCAATGAGAAAGCTAGGGTTGGAAGAATGGCTGGTTAGGGTGGTTATGGTCATGTACATGGGTGCTCGCACCCAGGTAAGAGTGAATGGAGCTTTGAGTGATGAGTTTTCCGTGAATGTTGGTGTGCATCAGGGGTCAGTTTTGAGTCCCTTGTTG
>JAGKTI010000921.1:0-66333 GCA_018397915.1 Birgus latro
TGTGTGTGTGTGTGTGTGTGTAATATACTGTATATGCTGTATATATTTGCCATTACAGACACTTTTGTCATACTCCTTAGGAATATCTTAGGCTGCTTTCACATGATCGGTTTCTTCTACGGCGGTTCTTGCCTCGCGGTTTAGAAATACTGTACATTGAGTTCAGTGAGACTGTTCACACGAGGTGGGAGTGGCAAAATAGTCGCTGGGGCAGCTGCCGTCCACCGCCTGGATTGCTAGAGCGTGGCAGCAATAACACTGCAGGGCAGGCTGGGAGGCTCTGAGTTTCTGTGAGTGGTTTTGCCAGCGGCTACAGTTAGGTGTCAGCTCTGGGACAGACATCACCCAACCAGTTGCTCTGCAGTATCAGTAGCTGGCATGTACAGTAAGTCCTCATTTTTCACTGTTTTGATGTTCCACCAAAACGTCGCGAAACGTGAAACGACGAAGTGTGAAGTTAAGAATCAGTGGGAAAAATAGATGGGCGTTCCAGTGGGACAGCTACCTTTCCATATCAGAGTCCTATAACACCAAACAGTCCCTACCCAAAATTAAATATGGAGTGTTTACTAGTTGCTTATACAGCATAGCACAATAAACATGTACCTGAAATGACATTAGAACTGTTATAAAGAGCTGCAGCACCAAAAATCCTTACCAGAAATAAAGTAAACATTGGCATGAGTGGCAGGTGAAGGTGTGTTGAGGGTCCGATGGGCTAGTTACTGGGTGACGTGGGCCTCTCTGGGGAAGCCCTATCACCTAAGCCGAAGCCCTTGAAGTCGAATTCAGGCTCCAGCAACTCCACTTCCTCTTTGTCCACTTCTCCTCCTTCATCCTCCTCTCCGGTCACGTCTAAGTCTTCCATAATAGCAGCCACATTCTCTGTCACATTAAAAAAATGTGTGATCCTGGCTTCTCTCTGCTCCAGTAGGTTTCTGTTGTAGACTGCCGTCAATTGAGACTTCAGATCATTCAAGGTGGGTAGGATCTGGGTAGCCTCAGGCATAGTCCCGGTGTATGTCTCGAAGGTTGTTGCCATGTCGGTTATGGTGGACAGGCTGTGGGACAATTTCTGGGTGGTCATCTTCTCCTGTGCAGTGTGATCTGGCCTTTCATTCTCTTCACTAGAGTTCATCTCTTCCTCTTTTATGTCAACCACACGTGAGTCTAAGTCGTACTGTGTCAAGTGGTGTCTTACAGCCGTTTCATCCACCTCCGCTGTGTGTAGGCTTGTGCATCTGGTCGCACAAAAAAAACAAACTCCATTAGGTGAATATTGATACAGTAAAAAACAGCGGCACAAATAAAGATTAAGGGAAAAAAACACAGACACATTTACTTTATTGTTATTTTATGTTCACTCACCTGCTTGTTGAGAGGTTCCTTGTTCTTCCTTAGGGGTATAATGCAACATAACAGTAACCAACATTACCTATTTTCATTACAATACTGCATATTCTTCCCCTGAATTGTTCTAACTAACACTTGGTTGGTTAACTCTAAAAACTAACTCCGGGGTGAATATTGATACAGTAAAAAACCGTGGCACAAATAAAGATTAAGGGAAAAAAACACAGACACATTTACTTTATTATTATTTTACATGTACTCACCTGGTTTTTGAGAGTTGCCTTGTTTTTTCTGAGTGTCCTTATGGTGCTGTCAGGAGCCCGAGTCAGGCGAGGTATCTCAGGGGCTGTCAACCCCTTCTCAATGAGCTGCAAAATCCTCTGCTTCTCGGCTGCACAAAAAACACAATGGTGAAGGGGTCTGTAGTACCGCCACTGTATTGATAGAGGGCAGGGTGGTCGCAAGATGGCCGCCAACAAATGAACATCGGTATGCGTTGTCTGCTGAGTGTCGGCTGCCGGCTGGAAGCAGCGATGAAAATTGGGAAAAAGTGATGAAGTTTGAGACATGTCGAAAACTTTTTTCTACCACAAAAAATGAAGCGTCGAAGTAAAATGTGTCGAAATACGAGGACTTACTGTACTATAATCGCTTGCATATTTACATATTTTTTTCATAACTTCTTACTGAAAATGTACTAGTGTATATTATTGCAGACTTATTAACCTTGTAGCATACGTTTTATGAACAGTGATGACTTTAAATTACAAAACTGTGTAATGGCATCATCAGCTTTGAGGTCCTCATACAGGGTGTAAAATGCACCCTGCAGAAGTCGACTACTGTTCAAGGTATGCCAGAATTTCCAGTGTTTCTTTTTTTTTTCATGACTTTGTTCATTAAATAAATACACGCAGCTCACTTCCTCCCATCCTCCATCATGAAGAGACATTAGTAGACTGACATGCAGCGGCTGAAACCATCCGTGTGAAGGGCTGACCAAAATCGCACATCCAAACAAGCGGGTAAAACTGCCGCAGCAGAAACCACTCATGTGAAAGCAGCCTTACTTTGTTTTTAAGATGACAGAGGCCATTTTACAGTTGGGAGTAGAGGGAGACTTGCCTTTACACTCATGATGGAAGTAAGGTAAATATTGACAAATGTCAGTGGCATAGTCATAAATATTCTACCACATATCTGCATGGGTGCAACTAAATACAGTGCATTCTTTGATTGGATATAATTGTTACTTGGTTATATGGCTAGATACAGCATTTCCATTTACAACCCAGGTAATTATGGCCTGTCCAGGTTGGGAAGGGGTCTGACTACTGAGTCTGGCTTGGAGGATGTTTCATAACTGTTACTACTCAGTTTTTATTCTCAGATACCTGCATTTTGGCCATTCATTCCCCTTTACTCCCTCTCTTACCAACAGCTGCACACCTACCCTTTAGCTCTGATTGCTTTTAATGTTTATACCAGACTTTCTTGATTTGATACTAGCTGCAATGCATTTCTTCATGCCTTGGCTTTAGTTATTTCTGGCCCTCATATGCCCTTTGCCTCCAAATGCATATTGTTTCAGACTTTTGGTAAAGACCACTTGCATCTCACATAAATAAATTATTTGCACACAAGCATGCTGCTCCTTATATTTGCATCAGAGTTTAACATCTTTTAGTTTTATTACTTACTGGGATAACTGTAGTTTTGGCATTTCTCTTCAGTGTTGAGCGAGAGCTCAGAGGAAGACGATGTACAATGCGCACTCTCCCCCAACAGAAATGGTAAGAATATGCCATAGGTATTATGAGTTATGCATAGGTCCATGTCCTTGTTTTTTTATGCTTTCTATATTATTAATTGTGAAATTCTGCATAAAGATAGTTGAATGTTTTGTGCTTCCTTAAAACATATTTTTGTAGAAAGGTAGTCATTTCTTAGCCTTTAACTTAATACCTTCTTATTAATTTTAGGTTTTATTTTAAAGACTGACCAGGCTGCTATTAATCATTTACTATATCATTTCACAACTAATCACATACTGCTTAGTACAGTATACCTGTATTTTGTATCAGATTAATAGCCTCCCAAGATTTACTATCTTATAAAGGTATACAGTCAATCCATACTGTGCCTAGTTATCTCCTAATCACTTCATTTCAGCATTGCTGGAGAGGGACCCATTTACATGGTGGCACCATATAATCTGGCAGTGGAGTTGCCCTGTTATACAAACCTCCTCCTCCTCCTCATGTATTTTGTATCAGATTAATAGCCTCCTAGAATTTAGTGTCTTATAAAGCTATATAGTCTGCCCATACAGTGCCTTGTCATTTCCTAATCACTTCAGTCGAGTGTTGCTGGAGAGGGACCTGTGTACATGGTGGCATCATATGACTTGGCAGTGGAGTTGCCTGGTTATATAAACCCCCTCCTCCTCCTGTATTATGCATCAGATTAATAGCCTCTTAGGATTTAGTGTATTATAAAGCTATACAAAATGATCCATAGATATACATGGTGAGTGTTGAGAAGGATGGATGGTGAACTGAATGAACAGAAGGCAATGATTGATTATGTGTGTGTGGATAAAAGGATGAGAAGGTGTGTAATGGATGCAAGAGTATATAGAGGGTGGGGGAGTGGACGTTCGGACCATCACTTGGTGGTGGCCAGAATTAAAGTCCAAACAAAATGGAGAAAGAGAAGAAGGGAAGGACAGGAGGAAGTAGTTCTTACAAGGAGGGTAGAAAAGTTACAAGAGGATGGAAAAAAGGCAGAATATAAAAGGGAAGTGCAGGAGCGATTGGGTAAGTATACATTGGAGTAGATGAGGGACATGGAAGGTGTGTGCAATGTATTCACAGAAGAAAGCTGTGCAGCATGTGAGGTGGTATGTGGGGTGAAGAGATGATGAAAGGGGGTTCAGGGAACAGCATGGTGGACTGAAGAGGTGAGAGAGGCTGTGGCACAAAAGACGAAAGCATATAGTGAGTGGATGAGGTACAGGGGCATTGAAGAAGTTGGGAGACGGAAGAGAGAGTTGTATGTAGAAAGGAGGAGAGATGTGAAAAGATTAGTAACAGAGAGTAAGAAGAGAGTGGATGAGGAATTTGGAAGGAATTTGAGTTCGAAGTAGAGGGAATGTAAGAAAATGTTCTGGAAAGAGGTGAAGAGAGTTAGACAGGGTGCCAAAGAAGTTAGTTGGGGAGTGAAAGATAAAAATAGTAGATTACTAGTAGAGAAGGGAGAAAAGGTGGACAGATGGAGAGAACACTTTAAGGAATTGTTGAACATAGAGAATGAAAGTAATGCAAGTTTAAGTAGCTGGGGAATGGCTGGGAGAAGGAGGGATGTGGGAAGATAGGAAGAAATCAGTAGGTTGGAAGTTGTGGAACCAATGATGAAAGTTAAAATTGGGAAAGCCTCTGCAATTGATGCAGTGTGTGGTGAAAAAGCTGAAGTATGGGGGAGAGATAGTAATAGAATGGATGTGGAAGGTGTGCAGATTGGTGTGGGAGGAAAGTAGATTCCCAGAGGATTGGAAGTCAGGTATAATTATTTCCCTATAAAAAGGAAAAGGGGAAAAAAAGTGTGTGGTAATCATAGGGGCATTTGCCTTCTTAGTGTAATAGGAAAGGTATATGGTAGGATACTTATTGACAGAGTTAGGGAAATATCAGAGGAATTAGTTGGAGAAGAACAAGGAGGTTTTAGGAAGGGAAGAGGTTGTGTAGACCAGATATTCATTCTTAGATCTTTAATGGAAAAGTTTCTAGAGAAGGGAATGAAGTTGTATGGAGCCTTCATGGATTTGGAGAAAGCATATGACAGGGTGGATAGACAAGGATTGTGGAAAGTATTAAGAATATATGGCTTAAATGGGAAGTCGTTGAAGGCCGTGAAGAGTATGCATGAGGGTGCTAAGGCTGCAGTGCGTGTGGATGGTGAACTGAGTGAATTTTTCCATTTGAAGGTTGGATTGAAACAAGGATGTGTCATGTCTCTGTGGTTGTTCAATCTGTACATGGATGGGATTATAAAAGAGATACAAGGTCGGGCAGTGGATGTGTGAGCAGCCCTAGTGAGAGAGGGCAGTGTTTGGAAACTCCCTGTACTGTTGTTTGCAGATGATTCTGTGTTGTTAAGTGAAGATGAAGGGGAGCTGCAGGGCTTGGTAGATGAGTGTGTAAGAAACAGAATATAAAGGTGATTGTAGGGAAGAGTAAAGTGATGGTCTTTGAGAGAAGTGAAGTCAGTGAATGTACAGTGAGATTGGATGGGGAGGATATGGACAATGTGAGTGCATTTAAGTTCTTGGGTAGTGTGATGAGTAAGGATGGAAGTTTAGAGGGTGAAGTGCTTGAAAGGGTGCAGCAAGGAAGAAAGGTTGCTGGTTCCTTGAAAGCATTGATAAGGAACAGGGAAGTGAACATGGAATTGAAAAAGCTGCTGCATGACAGTCTTATGATACCAACTCTGACATATGGAAGTGAAGCTTGGACCCTGTTGGAGGGACAGAATTCAAGAGTGAAAGCAGTGGAAATGAGTTATTTGAGAGGAGCATGTGGAGTCACATGGAGAGAGAGAGACTGACAAATGAGGAAGTGAAGAAGCATTGTGGTGTGGATGTGGATGTGATAGGAAGCATTGGGAAGAACACGTTAAGGTGGTTTGGGCATGTGGAGAGGATGGAGAGTGCAAGACTGATGAGGAGTGTATGTGAGTGAGGTGGAGGGGGGGAGAGGAAGGGGGAGACCAAGGGAGGGAGGGAGGGAGGGGGGGGGAGGGGTATTTGAGAGAGGGGGGTGTGAGCTGGGAGCAGGGTAGTGAAAAGGCAGGGGACAGAGCAACATGGAGGCGATTTGTTTGTGGCCACCCCTTACGGGATTAAGGCGTCTGGCAATAGATAGATAGATAAAGCTATACAGTCTCTCCATAGTATGAATATGCCTAGTTATCTCCAAATCACTTCAGTCGAATGTTGGTGGAGAGAGACCTGTTTCCATGGTGGCACTATGTGACCTGGCAATGGAGTCGCCTGGTTAAACTCATACAAACCACCACCACCACCACCACCTCCTCCTCCTCCTCCTCCTCCTCCTCCCCCNGAATATGCCTAGTTATCTCCAAATCACTTCAGTCGAATGTTGGTGGAGAGAGACCTGTTTCCATGGTGGCACTATGTGACCTGGCAATGGAGTCGCCTGGTTAAACTCATACAAACCCCCACCACCACCACCACCCCCTCCTCCTCCTCCTCCTCCTCCTCCTCCTCCTCCTCCTTCGCAGCTGCATGAAGTGGTTGGGGAATGGCAAGAAGAAGTAGAGAGGCAAGAAGGGAGGAAGGGGTCAGTAGGATAGGCACTGATAAAGGTAAAATTGGGAAAGCCTTAGGAACCAAAATGCAGAAGAGAGGTAGTACTGTAATTGAATGGACATGAAAGATGTGCAGATTGGCCTGGGAATAAGGTGGAGTTTCAGAAGACTGAAAGTCAGGTACAACACTTCCCTTGTACTAGGGAAATGGGAAATGGAAGTGTGTGGCAGTCATGGGGGTATATGTCTTCCCAGTACAGTATACTGTAATAGGAAAGATAAAACAGACTAACTGGGGGGAAACCAGGTTTGTTAAAACCAAACATTCAGTAAATCCGAGGTTCCTTCACCCTCAGGTCAAGCACGTGTTTGAAAGTCAATGAGTATGATGTAATACAGTATTCTAGTACAGTACTAAAAATGATAACAGATAGATAGATAGAAATGAAAGCTATATCCATTTTACACTACTGTAATATTCTCATAATTTTGCCCTCTTTCAGCTTATTTTGGTTCAGTATAGCCGAAAAAGAGTTCAGTGGGCTCAGAGACATTCAGAAGGGCTACGTGATTGTCCCCATTAAACGGCCATTTTTCAGTATTTCCGATGAAAGTTCGGTAAGCTCTGAGGCATTCATTAAATCCAAAATCCATTATATCAAGCTTTGTTATAGTGAGGATCTCCTGTAGATAGCTGTATAATAGGATAGTTGTTGACAGAGGGAAAATGAAGAATTATATGAATTGGAGAGGAACAAGGGGGCTTATGGAGGGGGGGGAGTGTGTAGACCAGGTGTCAGTTACAAGATGTTTAGTAGAAAAATATTTAGAGAAAGGAAAGAAACTGCATGCTGCCTTTTTGGATCGGGCCTTTGCCACCCCAACCACTTGACACAGTTGAATGTAATGAATTTATCAGTGTACAGAACATGAACTACTTTTCTATAGCCTTAAAACACACACACACACACACACACACACACACACACACATGAAGCACCAGTGGACACGCTGAAAGCCCTGAAAGCCAATGATGACAAGAATTGTCAGCATGAGATAAGCAGGATTGAGCCTCCAAAATCTCAACAACTCTGACCAAGTTTTCACTGAGTTTGCCCCAAGGGGGGTTTATGGAGTGGGGGCGAAGTGTGTAGACCAGGTGTCAGTTGCAAGATGTTTAGCAGAAAAATATTTAGAGAAAGGAAAGAAACTGTATCCGACCTTTGCTACCCCTGCCACTTGACACTATCTATCTATCTATCTATTGCCAGACGCCTCAATCCCGCACGGGGTGGCCACAAACAAATCGCCTCCATGTCACTCTGTCCCCTGCCATTTCACTACCACGCTTCCAACTCACACCCCCCTCTCTCATATACCTCTCCACTCCATCCCTCCATCTCATCCTCGGCCTCCCCCTCCCTCTTGCCCCCTCCACCTCACTTACATACACTCTCCTCATCAGTCTTTCACTCTCCATCCTCTCCACATGCCCAAACCACCTTAACGTGTTTCTCCTAACGCTTCCCATCATGTCCTCAACCACACCACAACGCTCCTTCACTTCCTCATTTGTTAGTCTGTCTCTCCATGTGACTCCACATGCTCCTCTCAAATAACTCATTTCCACTGCTCTCACTCTTGACTTCTGTCCTTCCAACAGGGTCCAAGCTTCACTTCCATATGTCAGAGTTGGTATCACAATACTGTCATGCAACAACTTTTTCACTTCCGTGCTCACTTCCCTGTTTCTTATCACTGCTTTTAACGAACTAGCAACCTTCCTTCCCTGCTGCACCCTTTCGAGCACTTCACCCTCCAGACTTCCATCCTTACTCATCACACTGCCCAAGTACTTAAATTCACTCACATTCTCCATATCCTTCCCATCCAATCTCACTGTACATTCACTGGCTTCGCTTCTCTCGAAGACCATCACTTTACTCTTCTCTACATTCACCTTTAGATTCCGTTTCTTACACACTCTCCCAAACTCATCTACCAAGCCTTGCAGCTCCCCTTCATCTTCGCTCAACAACACAGTATCATCTGCAAACAACAGTACAGGGAGTTTCCAAACACTGCCCTCTCTCACTAGGGCCGGTCCAACATCGACTGCCCGACCTTGTATCTCTTTTATAACCCCATCCATATACAGATTGAACAACCATGGAGACATGACACATCCTTGTTTTAATCCAACCCTTCAAATGGAAAGATTCACTCAGTTTGCCATCCACACACACTGCAGCCTTAGCACCCTCATACATACTCTTCACAGCCTTCAACAACTTCCCATCCACTCCATATATTCTTAATACCTTCCACAAACCTTGTCTATCCACCCTGTCATAAGCTTTCTCCAGATCCATAAAGGCTGCATACAACTTCTTGCCCTTCTCTAGAAACTTTTCCACTAAGGATCTAAGAATGAATATCTGGTCTACACAACCTCTTCCCTTCCTAAAACCTCCTTGTTCTTCTCCAACTAATTCCTCAGTAATTTCCCTAACTCTGTCAATAAGTATCCTACCATATACTTTTCCTATTACACTGAGAAGGCAAATGCCCCTTTGATTACCACACTCTGCTTTTTCCCCTTTTCCTTTATACAGAGGAATAATTATACCTGACTTCCAATCCTCCGGGACTCTACCCTCCTCCCAAGCCAATCTGCACACCTTCCACATCCATTCTATTACTATCTCTCCCCCATGCTTCAGCATTTCACCACACACTCCATCACTTCCAGGGGCTTTCCCCATTTTAACTTTCTTCATTGCTTCCACAACTTCCATCCTGGTGATTTCTTCCTCTCTTCTCTCAACCCTCCTTCTCCCTGCCATTCCCCAGCCACTTATACTTGCATTACTTTCATTCTCTATGTTCAACAGTTCGTTAAAGTGTTCTCTCCATCTGTTTACTTTTTCTCCCTTCTCCACTAGTAATCTACCATTTTTATCTTTCACACCCCCACTGACTTCGTTGGCACCCTGTATAGCTCTCTTTACCTCCTTCCAGAACATTTTCTTACATTCCCTCCACTTTACACTCAAATTCCTTCCAAATTCCTCATCCACTCTCTTCTTACACTCCCTTACTAATCTTTTCACCTCTCTCCTCCTCACTACATATAACTCTCTTGTCCGTCTCTCAGCTTCTTCGTCGCCCCTGTTCCTCATCCATTCATTATATGCTTTCTTCTTTTGTGCCACAGCCTCTCTCACCTCTTCAGTCCACCATGCTGTTCCCTGAACCCCCTTTCGTCTTCTCTTCACCCCACACACCGCCTCACATGCTGCACAGATTTCTTCTGTGAATACCTTGCACACACCTTCCACGTCCCCGATCTGGATTAGATGAGTGGTGTCCTATTTGTCTTTGACATATACTCCCATCCTATCCAATACCAATTACAACTTGTAAATAATACAGAACAGCACCCTATTCATCACCACTGGCTGCACCAAAATCACCCAACAGTTCATTTACACTCTGAAACAAAAGTATCCCCTGTCAGAGACTGTGTAAATAAATATGAGGGGCACACAATTCCATGCAGCAGCCTGTGCCATTGTACAACACCCTTCTCATTACATGACAGAGACACATATGCACACCTAGGCACATAATCACCACTTGACACAATTGAATATAATAAATTTATCATTACTGTATATAGGATGTGAACTACTCTATAGCCTAAAACACACACACACACACAAGTGAAATGCCAGTGGACACGCTGAAAGCCAATGATGACATGAATTGGCAGCATGAGACAAGCGGGATTGAGCCTCCAAAATCTCAACAACTCTGACCAAGTTTTCACCGAGTTTGCCCCAAGGTGGTGTTGCCCTCCATGGCTGACAATTTTCAGCCATGATAAATGCCCATGTGACTGTGCCTTTAGGACTACAAGGCATCCATGCCCTCACAAACTGCTCATATGCACATTTTAGCAACCCCAGTATTTGGAAGCATGGAACTACCATCAGTATATTTAAACCAAGGACCCAACATTCCCTTCTTTGTACAGACCCGTAACACTACTTAGCACTCCTTCCAAAATAACAATGCTTCATTCTCAGTAAAATCACTCCCCAAGTCCCCCTTTCTCCTTCATGACATGGATTCAGAGCACTGTACTCTACAAACAGCTTTCAGACTAATCTGACACAACAAGCATCAAATGTCATCAACTGCGACACTCACACAACACACACATCTCACATTAGACGTCAGTGTAGCCTTTAATGCTGTCCTCCAACACAGACTAATCATCAAGATTTACAATGTGAACATAGAGAACAACATCAAGTGCTGGCTTGCCAGCTAAAATTTGTCTGACAGACAAGCACATGTTACATTCCAGGCCAAGTCATCACAAACATCAAAATTCCCCAACAGAGTTCCATAGGGCTCTGTTCTCTCACCCACACTCTTGAGCCTATAAATGCATGATATTACCACACCCCTACCACCCACAAACTTTGCCTCATATGCACGTGACACTACCACAACAGGCACACATCACATCGCAGACACAGCCTGCACACTGCAACAGGACTGACTAACCACATTGGAGACTTGAGTTCAAGAACAGCAGATTGACAATCACCCCAGCCAAATCCACCATCACACTTATCACAGTCGGTAAACATGGACACAGGTACTCTCTTCCTCCTCATCACACTGTATATACATATATCACACTTACCATCCACCAAGATCCTTGGAGTGACATATGACACTGGACTTACCTTCAAGGACCAGGGGCAAAAAATCAAGAGGTGTTGCATCCCCAGACTCAGTGTACTCAGGGCAACTACTGGAAGTTTTTTTTTTTTTTATTTTTTGGTGGTGGTGGTGGGGGGGGGGGAAGGAGGGAATCTCCTTGCTCACCAAGCAGTGCATTAGATGAGTGGTGTCCTATGTCTCCTTGACATATACTCCCATCCTATCCAATACCAATTACAACTTGTAAATAATACAGAACAGCACCCTATTCATCACCACTGGCTGCACCAAAATCACCCAACAGTTCATTTACACTCTGAAACAAAAGTATCCCCTGTCAGAGACTGTGTAAATAAATATGAGGGGCACACAATTCCATGCAGCAGCCTGTGCCATTGTACAACACCCTTCTCATTACATGACAGAGACACATATGCACACCTAGGCACATAATCACCACACAAATATTATCAAACTCTCTACAACAATTCCACCTCCAGACATTCCAACACTAGCAATGAAGAAACACCCATGTGTATATCATCAATTTACATGCAGGCAGTTCAGCACCTCAATCACAACATATTGTAAGCCCATCCTTCTGACTTCCCCCTATCAGAGATGTCCTTAAATAGAGATGATTGAGTTTACCTGGCTAGGCATAGAGTAGGACATCACCCAGCCCTCCTCATTTGGGGTGGGTGGAATCACAGATAACATGTGCCCAGCTTGTTGAATAAACCCACATAGTATAACACATATAATGGAGCACTGTGTAGCACTTGCCACACTAAGATGCAGATGCATCAGTGGTGTGTAGGGAACCTATGGGACAACCCGTAGGGGTGGTTGCTTACTTGCTGTCGACAGGTCAGTTTGATCAGACAGACTGGGCTTGAGGAAAAACAACAACAACAGCTATTTTGCATAGCTACTTACTGCACTACCTGGTTGGTTTGGGAGAACTCATGATCATTTGGCTATGAACCTCCACCATCAGTTAGGATTCAGTGATCTACTGGCACTAAATCCTAAGCCAAGAGGCTATTCAGTTGATAGAGACTAGAATAAACCCTCCTTTTATTAGTCTGAAATATCTAGTTCCCATTTAAAGCTCTCCTTCTGGTCAGACTACCTTCTCTCCTGCATATTCTCACTTTTTCCTAAGAAAATTAGGAAATGAGACTTCTGGCGTGAAGGTTCTACGTGGGAATCTCATTTATGAGGAGACTAGGATGAGTACGGAGCTTCACTTAAAGGGTATTTTAAAAGCCTGTCTGCTGCAATGAATATCCTGTTCTCCCAGAATGATTAGGATATAAGGGAACCTAAATTAGGAACAGTATGGATATAGAGCTTTACAGGCACTAAATTCCTTGAGCTTATAGGATAAATGGAGGGTTTTATTCCAAAGCCCCATATATGTTGTATTCTACCATTTAATGGTTTCTGTTTTCATACACCTCTTTTCTACCATGGCCACACAGTTCATATAGTATTCTCTACCTCAGGTTGACACCCCAGCAGATTCGAATGATTGATGGTTGCCTAGGACGGACCCCTAAGAGATTTTATGAGAAGGTTGGTTTTTCTGTGTTTTATCTAACCAGTGTGAAATGTTTAAAGTACAGTCACTGCTCGTATAACGTGCAATCGGAAACTGTGAAGCTAGTGATAACACAGCCCCCCCTTTTTTTTTTTAGTCCAAGAAGTGGTCAGAATGCGACAAATATTACACAGGTGGAGAAATTGCCCATTTCTTTTAAAAAAAACTAGCTACGCGTCTATGATAGTGAAAACGCGGCCTAACGCCAAAAATTATGGAATATTTAGTCATTACACAAGAAAACTGTTCAAAACACGGTAAAAGACAGACAAAATGTGGGCAGATTTAGTCATAGCGCGCTTTGCATCTGCCTGTGACATATGCATGTTACGTGGCTGCGCAGGGTTTCGTCATTGTCTACTGAGCATTCCCGGTCCACTCCACTCAACCCTCTCTCCGTTCTGTGCCTCCACACGTGCTGTGTGTTGACTGCTCTTTTTTGGGGCTCCTGACCCAGCTTGACCATACCACCCCACAATGACTGAGCAAGACAGTGGAAGAGTTTGACCCAAGAGCAGAAGCTGGACGTGATCAAGCAGAAGGAGAGAGGAGAACGTAATTGTGCCATCATCAAAGCGTACCAGGTCAACGAGTCAACTATTCATACGATCCTGGGCAAGAAGGACGCCATATTGAAGACAGTGTGGGCCTACAGGGGATCTGCCCAGGACAAGAGATTTCGAGTGTCTGACCCAGCGCTTGTTTTGATGGAAAGGTACCTGGTCATGTACTGCAACCGATGGGAGAGAGAAGGATTTCCAATCAACTCTATAAATGTACAAAGGACCCTGTGGAGCCGGCTCGGCCAGAGGACCGTGCTGGGGACTAGTAGGAGTCCTCCCTTGCCTCAGAACCCCACTCCCCCTCCCCCCAGGAAGCCCACAAACTCTTCAATTCAAGGTGAGGAATCCTCCAGTGTTTGTATGTACTGAAGTCATTTTTAGGTAGGTAAATGTCCTGGGAAAAATCCTGGAAAATTGACCCAAAAGATGAAGTTGAGGCTGGCTTGAGTACCACAAAACCTTTTTACACGTACACGTAAACGTATGGCAGTATAACGCGGAATTTTCGTAAAGCGGGACCTGCCAGGAACAATATTTGCACATTATGTAGACAGTGACTGTATTGTGTTCTTACTTACTGTTATCACTTAGTACTGACGATCTCATGCTAACCTGAGTTTCCCCATGTTATAGTGGTGGGTAGTTTCTAAAAATAGGAAAAGGAAAACACTTAAGTTATCAACTGGGTGAAGTGTCCATTCTGACCAACAGTTTACCACAGCCATGTTTTGGCATCCTAGAATTACCAACTCTGCTGTATCAGTACAGACAGTCATGATGTTAGTAAGCTCCTAAAAGCCATTTGGAGCATCTGTGAAACTGGAAGGTGCTTTTGGTTCTGGTCCAAAAGGCTAAGGATGAATGTGTAACCCTTGAAAGCCCACTGAACAGGAACATTTGTCTGTATTTAGGATATGTCAGTCTGGTTTCCTTTGCATTTATTAATTCAATTTCAGTTCCATCAAACCTTAAGGTATGCATATTTTGCTTTAACCTACATAAAGTACTTCTTTTATTCCAGCTGTTCAACTTTTCTCTGATGTAATTAATCCCATCACTGTCAACAAAACTTACAAAAATGTTTTAAATCAGCCTTCAGTTCCACTATCATTTGCTGCACTTACACATTACTGTATTGTTCAAGTACACACTGATCTAATCATTTTTTGTTTTGCTTTCTCAGACAGTGTTACTGATCTGTTTCCAGCCTGATAAACTATTCGTTATCCTGCAGGAGTCAAAAGGAATTTGTATCTGTAGTCACGTTCCCCTTTAATGCTCATTTCCTGCTCTCTTATTTTCATTAGCTGACTGAGGAATGCTTTACCAGACATCTAAACTTCTACAGGTGTTCAACATTTTGCGAAAGACACCAGAAGGTGTACGTCTGTGTGACCAGGTCTTGCCTCAGCAGCCAACCATAGCAGAGATGTCCTCAGGAGAACTGAATTTTGCACTCACTGTCCAGTCCCTTCTCAACCATATCCAGCACCCAGAATACCGACAGATTGTGGTAGAGGTGCGTTAAAACACTTACTGGATTTTATGGAATAACACTGAATAGATTAACTTGAGAAGTTGCATTAGTGCTTATGTGGGAGTATAACTAGAAGACTTTATAAGTGTTGATTTTGTGAACTGAATTATAATTACATAATTTGATATGCATTAACCCATGAACTGTAGCATTAGTACAGTGCACAAAACATAACATTAAAATGATACCTTGTATCCTCTTAAGGAATCCTTGTACTAGGGTTTGACATGGTACACCGGATATTTTCTGTGGACTGGAAGCTAAATTAAGTGCTGAAACCAGCTAATTACTTCCTATCAGTAGCTGGAGGGTGTTAAGGGAAAAGAACTTTGAAATAGATAGGTGGCCTGCAGTCCTACTGGACCCAGGTTCATATCCCCACTGGGGCAGGGAACAGTTCAAGGATTTGAATTTCATAAAATCAGACTTTACTAATCTACCAGAAGACCCGGCAACATGTCGTAAAAATTACCCCGCTAATACCAGTACACCAGTCCTGTATGAGACAGCCCTAGCATGTATTCAGTATGGATGGTGTGTGTTAACACCAAAGTGGTGACAAGTAGAGGTGTATGGTATGTAGGAGGACTACTGGGCCTTGGGAGCAGACTGTGAAGCCCATGCCCAGAGTTGGAGACACACACACACACACACAGGTCGTAGAGGGAGAGAGACGGAGCTGCTCCTGGATCGAGGGGAAATAATCGCAGAACTAGCAGCGAAAAGGAGATAGCCTATTGTGATTATGTGGTTGAATGCGTGAGTGGTGGTCCCGTCGGATATTAGTTTAAAAAAACACAAGTTTCGGCCCGAAATATACGAGACAAAGTGAAAAAGAAAGTTTCCATATGGTTGCATCATGGCGGAGAGAGACGGAGAATTGTTTACAACTGGCGAGGGGGAATTTGCGGGCTTCTCCGAGCTAAATGTAGGCAAAGGAAGTGATAAGCTGCAACAAACGAGAGTAGCAGGAGTAGAGAAAACGGCGGAGAGGAATGTCCAGGAGTTAAAAAAGGTATGGGAAGTAATTAAGCAGCTGCAGGAACGGACCATAGAGCAAGAGAGAGAGATCAAAGTCCTACAGAATAGACTGGAAAAGGTTAGCACACGTAGTGAGGAACAAGAAAAAGAAGTTACAGAATTAAAGGCGAATAATGAATCCGCATCAAATGAAATAAAGCAGCTGAAGAGGGAGAATAAGAGTTTGGAAGAAGAAAGGGACAGAATAAAAAGTAAGCTAGATGAATACGAATCAAAATCGAGGAGGCAAGATGAGCATATTCAGGAAATCAAGGAGCAACATAAGGGGTGGAAGAAAATACAGGAGGAAGGAAATGTAAATTTGAAGGAAATCATAGAGCAACAAAGTAAGGAAAAAGTGGAAAAGGAAGTGGTTAGAGTACTAAGAAGTAGAGAATCTTTGGTTTGGGATGTAGCAGACAAGAAAAAATGTGTGATAATTTCAGGAATAAAAGAAAAACGAATGACAGTGAGATCTGAAAGAGAAAGAGAGGAACTGAGCAAGGCTAAAGAAATAATATCACTGGTTATGGAAGGAAACAATGAAGCCCAAGAAGAGATTGAAGAAGTGTTTAGGTTAGGAAAGTACGAGGATGGTGGGGCAAGGCCCATGAAAGTAAAGTTTAAGTCCCAAGTAATAGTGAATGAAATCATAAGTAGAACGTGGAAATTGTCAGAGAAAGAGGGGTTTAAAAATGTTTGGATTAGGAGAGATGCAAATGAAGAGGAAAGAGCAAAATTAAAGGAGTTAGTAAAGGAAGCAAAGATAAAAAACGAACAACGAACGGAGAAAGAGAAGACAGAGTTCTATTGGAGAGTTATGGACCAGAAATTGAGAAAGTGGTATCGACGGAAGGAAGGGGAGACGAGAGAATAAAAAACGATGAAAAAAGTTTGAAAGTGGCGTACACAAACATTGATGGACTAATATCGGCAAGGTTAGAAATCAATGATTTTTCGAGGGCACACGAACCTGATGTTATGTGCTTTGTAGAAACTAAATTGAAAGAAGATATTGATATTCATATGGGAGGTGGGAAATACAAATTATGGAGAAGAGACAGAAAAGAAAAAATGGGAGGAGGAGTGATGATAGCAGTGAAGGACAATATAAACGTAGATACTGTGGAAATGGCAGAGGGCAGGGCCGAAGCCATAAATTTGAAATTAGAAACTGGGGAGAATGGTAAGAGAGATATGGCAGTGGTATATGTTCCCCCTAAGACGAGAGCATGGAATGACGATGAATATCAGGAGATGTTGTCAGACATGGTTAGTTATCTACAGAAAGTGATCGAGAAAAGCAACAATATAATCCTAATGGGTGACTTTAATTGTAAAGAGGTGAACTGGGAGGAATGGGACTCGGGAGGCAGCGAAGATTCGTGGGGCACAAAATTGTTAAATATAGCAATGAATAATGTAATGACACAGTGGGTTAAAGAAGAGACACGATTCAGAGGTGATGACACACCAGCAAGATTAGATTTGCTACTATCCAGGGAGCCTGATGTAATTGAATCATTAAATTATCTGTGTCCTATAGGAAAGAGTGATCATGTGGTCATTGAGTTCCAGATGATGATAGGGAACATGGTGCCAAGAGATGAGCTTTATAGGCAAGGACGATACAACTTTGGGAAAGCAAACTTTGCAGAATTGAGAAAATTTTTTGAAAATGCGGACTGGAGAGGGTTCAGAGAAACACGAGAGATACAAAGGAAGTGGGATATCTTTTTGGACCTCTACAATTTGGGAGTGGAAAAATATGTGCCAAGAGTAAGTGGGAAAGAAAACAGGAAAAAGGTGTGGTTTAATAGGTGTATAATAGCGAAAAAAGAGAGGGACAAGGCATGGAACCAATGGAAAAAGAGAGGTAATATCAGAACAAAGGAAGAATATAAAAGAACTAGAAATGAATATACAGGAATACGTAGAGAGGAAGAAAGGAACTTTGAAAAAGGTATAATTGACAAATGTAAGGATGAACCCAAATTGTTTTATAGATTTGTTAATGGCAAATTGAAGCAAAGGGAAGGAATCACCAAACTGAAAGTAGAAGGAGAGGTCTACAAGGATGCAGTAATGCAAGCTGAAGTAATGAACAAATGCTTCCAATCGGTTTTCACTAAGGAAAGGGAGTTTGTGGAAGGAGAGGAAGTGATTAGAAATGTAGTGATAAAAGATATAAAAGTGGAAGTGCAGGAAGTGTATAAATTACTGGGAGCTCAAGATGTAAGGAAGGCCCCAGGACCGGATGGAATCTCTAATTGGGTACTGAAGGAATGCAGAGAACAACTGGCGGATAAGATTCACAATTTAATCGTGTGCTCCTTGGAAGAGGGGAAAGTGCCTCGGGAATGGAAGAGGGCAAATGTGGTGCCAATCTATAAGGGAGGAAACAAGGAAGAACCCCTGAATTATAGACCAGTGTCCCTAACCAGCATGGTTGTGAAATTGTGTGAGAGAATCCTGAAAGATAGATGGATAAAATATCTGGAAGAGATGAATATTTTGACTGAAAGTCAGTTTGGATTCAGAAGTGGAAGGTCATGTGTTTCCAACTTGTTGAGCTTCTACTCAAGGGCGATTGACGTGCTACAGGAGAGAGACGGTTGGGTGGATTGTGTGTACTTAGATTTGGAGAAGGCCTTCGACAAAGTACCCCACAAGAGACTATTATGGAAATTAGAGCTTATAGGAGGACTGAAGGGAAGCCTCCTGGAATGGATGAGAGACTTTTTGAGTGACAGACAAATGAGGACAGTAATAAAGGACAGGACATCTGGATGGAGGGAAGTAACAAGTGGTGTCCCACAGGGCTCGGTGTTGGCACCAGTAATGTTCTTGATTTATGTAAATGATATGGTAGATGGAGTGAACAGCTACGCAAGCCTGTTTGCTGATGATGCAAAGATCTTGAGAAAGGTAGAGGTTGAAGAGGACTGTAAAATGCTACAGGAGGATCTGGATAGGATATATGATTGGAGCCGGATGTGGGAAATGAAATTCAACGCAAAAAAATGTAAAATATTGGAAATGGGTAAAAGTACCAAGAGGCCATCATTGAATTATTTGATGGGTAATGAACCAATTAGAAAAGCGAGAGAAGAGAAAGATTTGGGAGTGCTGGTCCAGGATAGTTTGTCACCTGAAAAGCACATAAATAAGATAGTGAGAGAGACATATAAACTCTTGACCAATATAAGAGTGGCATTTCATTACATGGATGAGGAGATGATAAAAAAATTGATAGTGGCCATGATCCGGCCCAGGTTAGAATATGCAGCAGTAGTGTGGTCCCCACACAAAAAGAAAGATATAACCAAGATTGAGAGAATACAAAGAACAGCAACCAAGATGGTCCCTAGTCTGGCAGATTTGCCATACAGAGAGAGGCTGGAAAGGCTGGATTTGCCCTCCTTAGAGGAAAGGAGAGAGAGGGGTGACATGATTGCAGTGTTCAGGACCATGATAGGAGTAGATAAAATTGACAGAGAAAATCTGTTTGTGTGGGATGAGAGAGCAACAAGAGGACATGGAATGAAACTAAAGAAGCCAAGCTGCTCGAAGGACATCAAGAAATATAGTTTTCCGTATAGATGTATAGACCTGTGGAATAGCCTGGACAAAGAGATCGTCCAGTCTAAAAACTTAAATGAGTTTAAGGCAAAATTTGACTTATTGAGAAACAGAGACGGGACCCCACGAGCGTAGCTCATTTCCTGTATATCACAATTAGGTAAATACAATTAGGTAAATACACACACACACACACACACACACACACACACACACACACACACACANTTCTCTCTTGCCATCTGGTAGACGGGAGTTCTCGCCTCGCTCAGGTTGCGAAAAGTTTCACTGATGAAGTGGGTGGTTACTGTCCCCCTTGAGCAAGGGGACGGGTGTGTGCGTGTGTGAAGGTCACAGCCTTGCCCTTAGATTGGACTATATGAGCTCTCACCTCCCTTCCGGGAGGGTAAAAGCTGACGATCATGACCATCAAAGTGATCCTGACCGACCCGGTGAGTTACACACACACACACACACACACACAAGGAGGTGTAACAGTGTGGTCAGTGGGAGCACCCATCATCCACTCACTCAGTGTAGTGATGCTCTACTCTAGGGGACTCTGCATTGAGTGACAAGCCAAATGATTTCCTGTACGCCAGGAAATTATTTGATACGCTGGGTGGTACCCCTATAACCTGCCAATACATGTTCCTTATGTGCCAGCAAGTTGGTTGGCGGAGGGTTAGTGCCCCTCCTGACACAACAACTAACTAAAATGGCAAACGGAATGCCTCGGACCAGGACTGACCAACAGTTGACGACTGAACCCACGGTAATATATATATATATATATATATATATATATTTTTAACAACCCCCCCACACATTTCCCGAGACAACCTGTATAATAATAATAATGATAACAATAGCAACTATTGCAAAATGATGGAAGTTTACAGAGTTTCACAATAGGCACAGTACAGTCCTTTCTGGACTACCCTTCATCTGAGATACAAGATGAGTAATACATATGTATATAAATATACAGCCCAGTGACCATTACTTAAAACTAAATCCAGTTCTTTCATACAAAATCTCAGCATGATCTGAACAATACTTTTCACACTTCAACCTCTTCAGTCCAGTACCACATTGTTTATTTTACTCTTACTATCACTACCTAATTAAGTCAACTTTAGTTTGAAAGAAATTGACTTTGGCTATATCTTACCCCTTTACTTTGAATTATTTCCTAATAGCCAATCACATATTGCCTCATCAGAAGGGAGTTGAAGAAGGATACCTTCACACTGTGACACTGATTTAACTGGGCAGCAGTGTTCCTCAACTCCCTATCCCTCCCAGAGGAGGATGGAGGACTGCAGTTAGGAGGGCAACTACAGTCTAGTCCACCAGTTTCATATTCAGATGAACCTGGGGCCACAAAAACCACCACCACCCATCAAGAGCACAGGACTAGGTTACTTAATCTCTCCTAAGCTGAATAAAATCATCTAGGAAGTAGCAAGACTAAAAGCAAAACACGTGATCTTAGTGAAGAAGATAATGTTGTACAAAAAACAATGGATGTTATATTTCATGTCTGTTTTCATCAGGTGATAAGTATTTTCTTAACCATGATTAATGCACATGAGTGAGGGGGTATTGTTCCAAGAAAAGAATTTGAGGTATAAGTATTTCTCATTGCACTATCCTCTGAAGGCACCCAAAAGCAGCTACTCTATTTAGCCTCATACATTACCAAGTATTCATTAAAAGCAGTGCCTTTCACAGGTCTTAGATCCATTTAGGTTCGAAAATCTTCATTTTTGGCTGCAGTACAAACTTTAATGATCGCAAGAACTATATACCCAATAACCTTATAGCTGACAATGTAGAATGGATAAAGACAGGTGTATGTGAAAGTTGCCAGAATTGAAGAAGTTTCTTCTACAGAATTAGAAGTGCTCCTTTGTGGTGCAACTTTCTTTGGATTTAAAATGTTTTCAAGTCAAAGAGCACAGAGGAACCATATTGATTATCATTTTGTGTTTTATTATTCTGTTATTTTTCTTTAGGTTCACTGTATATAGTAGAGACAGAATACAGTGCACCTGTTGCATAAATGTCTTATAATGTGACTGAGTGGGAATGGTATCTACTGACATTTATCTTTGTACTGGTATAGGGATGTGGTAACCCCACCATCCAGCCTTTGTGTTGCAAGCAGCCTGACACACATCCTGTGGCAGGAGAAGGAATATTATAGCTAAGGCTTCCCATTTCCTTTTATTCATCTCCCCAAAAACATCATAGCTGCTTGCTCTGCATCTACTCGCCTCAACACCAAATGTGACCTTTGAATAATTAGTTTGGATTGTTTTGATTACACTCAGTTTTCTTGTGGCTTGATACTGTGTACTCCCACAGCTGTTTTCTGTTGTGGCAACCATCCTGGAGAGGAATCCAGAGCTTAGATTCCAGCATCAGCTTGATCTTGATCAGATTATCCAGGATGCCTTCAAGATGTTCCTGAAGGTAAGACAGTGTTCTGTACAGCACTGTTTTTCCATAAGGTAGGATTGTGTTGGTATGAGACAAGGTTGTGTGATGTCTCCATGGTTGTTCTTAATATGGATAGTGTTATGAGAGAGGTAAAAACTCAAGTAATGGAGAGAGGGATGACGCTGGTAATGAATAGTGAAGGATGGAGTATTTCAGTTCTGATGTATGCAGATGATGCAGTGCTTGGCAGACTGGTGCAGAGTTTTATAGATGTCTGTGAGCACCATGCCTTTAAGGTAAATGTAGATAAGAGTAAAGTGATGGTTGTTAAAACAGAAGGTAACTCCCAGGGGGATGTTATTGTGAATAGAGAGGAACTGGTGAGAGTTTACCAGAGTGCAGTGATAGAAAAGAAAGGTAAATGTGCAGAAGTAGAAAGTAGTGTGTGGCACAGGGAAGGAAAGTGGCTGGTGCTGTGAAAGTCTTGATAAGAAAGAATGGTTTGAGTGTGGCAGCTGCGAGAGGCTTGCATGAAGGAGTTTTAGTGCATACTCTAACACAGGTGGAAGACTGTGGTGTGGCAAAAAAATGAATAGTCAGGAGTAAGACCAGTGGAGATGAAACTGTTGAGGAATGTGTGTGGAGTGCAGATAGTGGAGAGGATAAAGACTGATTTGATTTGTGAAAGATGCAGAAAAAGTCTGTGGTCACCAGAGTTGAATATTATGCTCAGGTAGTAGGGACATGTGGAAAGAATGGGAGTGAAGGTGGTGAAAAGGGCACAGTGACCCTCCATTTATGCAACTAATGTATAATTGAATTTCACTTTACAAATTAAACCACACATATGGTACCATTGAAACCCATGTTATAAGGCTAATTGGTATGGTGAAATCCAAATTTTTTTCTAAAGTCCTCATTTTGGCCTCCTGTGAAAATTTTTGCCCCCCACCCCCACATGCTCCAGTCATACACAACATTTATTGTAGTAAACATTTAACTTTAAGGAACATCACTGGACATTAAAAAAAAAAAAAAAGGTACACAATATGACAAGTGGTAATTGCTTACCACGACAGGGGACAGAGCAACATGAGAATCTGCCGAGGCTTGTCTCTACCTTTACAAGTAACAGGAATAGAAAGGGCAGAAGTCATTGCACATCAATTATCAGTTCATTTAACACCACAGTAAAAACTAAATTGCTTCCATTTCTGTTGTTTGTGGGTGATGGTGTGTTTTTGGGTGGAGGGCAGGGGGGAGCTGCAGGGCTTGGTGTGTGAGTTTGAGAGGGTGTGTGTGGGAGCAGGGTCTGTGGGTGGGTGTGAGGAGGAGTGGGGTTGTGGTCTTCGAGAGGGGTGGGGTTGCTGGGTGAACAGTGAACGGTGGGGCTGGGTGGTTGGGACGCGGAGGATGTGGGTGCATTAAGGTGCTTGGGTGTTGTAGTGAGTGGGGATGAATGTCTAGAGGGTGAAGTGCTTGAAAGAGTACAGCAGAGAAGAAAGGTTGCTGGTTTATTGAAAGCAATGATAAGAAATAAGAAAGTGAGCATGGAAGTAAAAAAGCTACTGCGTGATAGTACAGTAAACTCCCAATTATCCGTCTTGGCACTACCCGGCATACAACATTATTTAGCCTGGCTGAATTAAAATGGTATCTGGCAGAAAGCATAAAATCTTTGACACTACCTTGCATGAAGGACCCTTTCCTCTGGCTAAAAGTACTTTATTTTCATGCATGAGACATCCAACTGCAATCACTAAAAAAGAAAATAAAGAAATAAAATACACAAAAAGAATGGGGTTATACTGTACATGTAGTTTAATATGATAGGGGTGGAGTGTTGAGGGAGGGAGGATTAACGGTTGGTGGGCCTAGCAGCTTATGGGATGTATGGTGGTGGGTAATGAGGGGAGATGCAGTGGTTGGGAGTAGAGTTTTGATTGGCTAAGGCAGGGGAGGGAGAGTTCTAATGCAGTTTTCATTGGCTGGCAGGAAAGTAGATGTTCACTTACTCTCCAGTGCATTCCTCCACTGCTTTGGTGCCGATATTCAAACGAACCTACACTGCACTCTATGTCTTTTCCAAAACATTATTTTTATTAAATGGCAATGTTGCAGTGGGTTTCCCTCCAAAACCTGGCAGGCTTTCTAGTGCTGCTATGGCTTTCTGACACATTGTACTGTTTCCCCCCCCCCTCCCTCTCCTCTCCTTTCTTGTAAATACAACTTAGTGTTCTGAAGTGTACAGTACTGCACTATACAAGTGACTGTTGGATTCTGCTGAGGCACCGATGAAGTTGTACTGGAAAGAAAAGTCGATTGTGTTACTAAACAAGAAGAGTTGATAAAAATGTGTTTAGTTTACTAAGCAAAATAATCATGCTATAAAGGAATTGTTAAGACATTATATAAAATCATTTAGGCAACTGTTTCTTTCCAAGTGAAGTTTGTCTTTGCTACTACGAGACGAAGTTTTGTTGTGTTCAGTATGGCAGAGTGCTAAGAATTTAGATCGAAGAAAGTACAGTATGGTGTACACAGTACAGTACAGTAGTGAGGCATGCTTCATTTTATTCACGTTTTTTTCTGTTTTCTGATGTTTTGATTGTTTATTTTGGGTGTTATTGTACAGTATTCTCCAGTTATGTCCATATCACCACTACCATCATCATCACCACCACTGCCATCATCATCATCACCACCATCAACATGAAATATGTTTCTGTACATAGGATTGCAGTATACTTCACAGTACATACAGTATTTCGATATCAGGAATGTCTCTTAGCTGATTTTCGACGATTTATAGTGTTTACAACGTGCATTATACAGTACATGTACTGCCGGGTGAAAAAGTATGGGTCTTCTGGCTGGGGGGACTTTGATAATATCCCCATTGTCAACAGGAAAATTCTTCTGTAGATAAAATTACAGTGCACTTAACACCACATTGCATTTTATTTTTAGGAATATCTATTAGCTGCTTTTTGACATTTTAATGTGTTTTGTAGGGGTTAGACAGTGGATAAGTGTTAGGGGTTAGGGGCTTGGGGTACTTTTGCATAACCTGGCATTTTCACAGCATACATTAGGCCTTTGGGTCTATTACGCTGAATAATCGGGAGTTTACTGTATTGTGATACCCATTCCGTCATATGAAAGTGAAGCTTAGATCATGTTGAAAAGAAACAAGTCAAGAGTGAGAGCAGTAGAAGTGAGATACTTGAGAGGAGCATGAAATTACATGGAGAGAGACAGACTGACCAATGAGGAAGTGAAGGAGCATTGTGGTGCGGATGTTGTGATAGAAAGCATTAGGAAATAATTTGATGTGCGGCATGTCATAGGGGGGCTAAATGCCATTTTTTACATTTTCGAGAAAATCACGTCCAGAGTTTGGCAGTGTTTAAACAAGTGCCATTTCCAAACCCGAGGGAGTTTTATGTTCATATTTGCACTGAACCTCTATCAAGGACTACTCTTTCATCTCACATGCAGTAATTGAAGGTATCAGTCATGTTTTTTGTACAGGACCAATTTTCCCAAATTTTCCAGGTTCAGTAGCATAAGTTAAAAAAAGTGACATTGCCAGCACTTTTGATGCGATTTTCTCATTTCACTCACAGTAGAACAAGAATAAAAGGTATTGTGCATGATTCCCACCCATCCCTCACTCCAGGTCATATTCCAGCTAAGTCACAGGTAAGTACACAGTCAACAGGTATCTGAACACAGGCAAGTACAAAACAGTGAATGTGTACACATTGAATATAAATATAAAAAAATCATAAAACATGACCAAGCACTTCAGGTAGAAGATAGGTAAGGTAGATAAGGTAGATAGGAGGTAGATGAGGTATAGTACTAACAGTACCAGTAACTGGGCGTAAGTATGGAGTTACTATCGAAGGTAAGAAGGTTAAGAAGGAAGATGGTAGGTAGAACATTGTACCAAATACTCTGCAGGTAAGGTTGATCCAGGACGTCGGCTGGTGACTCTAAAATAAGTAATAGACATGATCCTTAGTAATCCAGGGCAGGTGGATCCAGACATAGGACAACAGACATGATCCTTAGTAATCCAGGGCAGGTGGATCCAGACATAGGACAACAGAGTGGTGGGTGGAGTGTAGTATAATGTAGTGTATTAGGAATCCTTATGGTTAATCCATGCGGACAAGTCCCAAGCAGCCAATGGGAATGTGGGGCTGGCAAGCCAGATGCTCCTGCAAGTTTGCATTGGCCTGTGCACCAGTGGCACACAGTAACATATCTAGAAAACATGTGGCCCTGCTTATAGCGTGACATTACCCCTTTATGATTTGTCTGGCATTCTCATAGCCTCTGAGCTGTGGGTGGAAAAGTGAAAAAAGCTACTCTCCTTAACAGGACTCTCGACCTTATGATTCATGCTGGTTGGGTACCAGATCACTACCAGGGTAAAGAAGGGTGAATAAAGCGACGTACAGCATGCAGAAAAATGGATTTCGGCCAAAATGGCACTTAGCCCCCTTATGACATTCCACACCTCAAATACATTGAGGTGGTTTGGCCATGTGGAGAGGATGGAGAGTGAGAAACTAATGGGGAGAGTGTATATGAGTGAGGTGGAGGGGGGTCTGAAGGGGGTGACTAAGGATGAGATGAGGGATGGAATGGAGAGGTATATGAGAGAGGGGGGGGTGAGTTGGGGGGAGAGTAACTTAATGGCAGGGGACAGGGCGACATGGAGACGACTTGTTTGTGGCCACCCCTTACGGGATTGAGCCATCTGGCTGTAGATAGAGATAGATAGCTTAATACAAGTGTCATACTGCATTAAATCTCCCCAAATAGCTGTTAATACACTAGCCAGATAAGTGAAAATATACATGAAATTTAAAATCAAGCATAAAATACAATACAGTATTGATACAGTACACATAGTACAGTAATGCAGTACATAATACAGCCATAATCATACTGCACACTTAGTGCTGGGATCAGTGGAGGGTAGAGTAGTACACTATGCAGTACAGTTCACTTAATTCCATGTGCTCTACACCCATACCCCAAATTCCAGCACTGTTGTGTACCAGTGGGAGTGTTCAGTCAGTGAGTATGTTGGATATTGAAGCAATTTTCCCCATAAGATACTGAAGAAAAGCCAGAGATGCATTCCAGGCCCAAACCCAAACTCTCATATTCCTTACTCAGTCAATAGAGACTGACACAGAAACACATAGGCAATGTTATTATCCTCATAAACAATACTGTTGCCAAAAAAATGGGACAGCAAACATCACATGCAGGAAGGTGAGGCAGTGGAAAGGCAACTGACAGGCAGCAAGATGTGGGACTGGGGGAGGGCAGGGGGACAGGGAGGGAGACAAGCAGTTGTGGGGAAGGGGGAGGGGATGGGAAGGGAGACATGCAGGGTGGGGGAAGGGCTGGGAGGGAGACAAGTGGGGGTGAGGGAGGGAGGGAGAAAGGGAAGGACAGGGGGATGGGGAGGGAAACAAGCAGGAGTGGGGGAGGGTGGGGGATGGGGAAGGAGATAAGAAAGCCAAACTGCCTTACTACCCCTCACCCCCACCCCATCTTACTCAATTCTCTGTCTCTCTCTCTCTCACTCAGTCACTCACTCACACTGTCACACATGTTGTGGCAATTTATTGATGAAAAATGAAAAGTCTATGTACAAAAGGAACATTTTCTCACTAGCCTGTTTCCAGCGAGTTTGGAGCTGGGAGTGTTGGCCTGGCTGAGCTGTTGGCATGGTGGTAGTTTGGACACGCATGATTCAAACCTAGGGAGCGGCAGGGTGTCAGACTAACAAGGCGACGGTCGTTCGGATTTTGGGAATGGTCCCCTGTTTCTATTGTTCGGCCAAGCGAATCGTTGGTTATTGATGCATCGGAAATTGGGGTATGGGTGTAGTGGAAATGGCCGCCGTGTGGATCACAGATGCTTATTTCACAGACACATCCTCGCTGTACAGTAGTCAGAGCACTAGGGTACAGAGCACTGAGGGGCCACAAGGGAAGTCACAGCACTGTAGCAACAAGCGAGGCATGGGGTACCACAGGCTGTCACAGCACTGGAGGGTAGCCACCACATGGGTCACAAATGCACAGTGCATGGATATGTTCTCATCGTACGGTGTCCACAGGAGAGAATGAGAGAGCGATGGTAGATTTGGTACATCGGATTGGCCGCTCCTGCAATGCACTGTGATTGGCTAACATATTGCAGGGCTGCAACACCACCAGAAAATTCATAGTACCGCCAGTAGGAGCTTCCAGAAACTTGAAAAAGATGCCACCACTCGCCAGATAACTTGCTGTAAAATGCAAAAGTGTGGTCAACTTGAATTACCCTCTGTTATACAATTTTTGTGTTACTGAAACTAGGATATTTATTAATTTATCTACATATAATACTGCAGAAAAAATGGCTTATTTATCAAAATATAATAGAAATGGAGGGTTGTCATTTGCATCTATCTCAGTTTAGGGACAGTCTGCATGTGATTATTAACATTTTGCCTGAGTATTGATCACTGTCTTGTTTTTAGGTGTTGAATGCACATCTGTAAGGAAAAATGGTAAATGCGTATAACAAAATTGTATCTTACATAAAAAAATGAAGGAAATATGGTACACCAGTCCTGTATGAGACAGCCCTAGCATGTATTCAATATGGATTGTGGATGTTAGCGCCAAAGTGGTAACATGTGGAGATGTAGGACTACTGGACCCCAAGGAGAACTGCTGGGACTTGGGAATTGGCCCTGAAGCCTTTGCCCAGAGTTGGACACGTAAAAAAATAAGTACAGTAAATAAAAAAATTAAAAATCAAAGATTATATGAACCCACTGAGCTCTACCTTATGGAGGGGCTGTCTCATGGCTAATACTGTGTAGGTTGTGCGCCCACTGCCAGGGGCCCAGGGTGGCGCTGATGATGTTTATACCCTAGAGTAACTCTCATTAAGGTATCTTTGGTGTGAATCATGAATGAATGTGCTTTAGCAGGTGTGGAAAAATGGCCTGCAACAGAACTGAGATGTTTCCTCAAAGCAAGAGGAATACTATGCCTTTAAAAATTTGGGTCACTGATCTCGGGCCCGTGCGATTTGTGCCGTACACTTCTTAGTATTATTAAGTGTATAATGGATAGAATCATGTCAGGACTTGCCAAATGAAAGAATATGATCTTTGGAAACTGTATTGTAAGTTTTTCCAACAACTGAGATTCATAACACTTGGTAAAAAAGTGCTGAATGCAAACACATAAAATAAGCTTTCATAGCTTTTAGTAAACTCCATGAAGAACTTTTCAGTGTAAATCTCATTTAGAGCATCAATAAAATATCTAAGATGAATACAATACTGGTATAATGCTTTATGCCTGAGCAATAATCCCAGTAGGAATATTTTTAAAGGTAGGTACACCAGCTCTGACCAGGTAGTGACCACACGCTATTTAGTGATCCAGCAAACACTGGCAGCTTTCATGAGTTTGTGGGGGCTCCTATTGCTTTGCATTTCTGAGCCAGATATTGCCTAATTTTGCCGGATATTGTTTTAACAGAGCTGAGCAAAAAGCGCCTGTTATTGCGTTGGGCCAGATATTGTGAAGACTAGTAATGAGGGAGAATCCTGATCTGATAAAGCCAAGTCCGTTATATCTGATGGTCCCCCCGAGGTGGGATTTCAAGCACATATTTGAAAATACATGAATAAAATAACATATCTGTCTGTCTATTGCCAGACACCTCAATCCTGTAAGGGTTGGCTGCAAACAAATTGCTTCCGTGTTGACCTGTCCCCTGCCATTTCACTGTCCTTCCCCCAGCTCACACCCCCCTCTCTCATATACCTCTCCACTCCATTCCTCCATCTCATCTTCAGCCTCCCCCTCTCCTCACTCACATACTGTCTCCTCATTAGTCTCTCACTCTTCGTTCTCTCCACATGGCCAAATCACCTCGGTGTGTTTCTAGTCTCTCTCTCCATGTAACTCCACATACTCCTCTTAAATAACTCATTTCCACTGCTCTCACTCTTGACCTGTGTCCTAGCTTCGCATCCATATGTTAGAGTTGGTATCACAGTACTATTATGCAGTGACTTTTTTACTTCCATGCTCACTTCCCTATTTCTTATCATTGCTTTCAGAGAACCTGCAACTTTTCTTCCTTGTTTCACCATTTCCAGCATCCTTACTCATCACACTACCCAAGTACATACAGTAAATGCACTCACATTTTCCATTTCCGTATCATCCAACCTCCCTGTTCATTCAGTGACTTCATTTCTCTCGAAGACCATAACTTTACTCTTCTCTATGTTCACGTTTAGATTCAGTTTCTTACACATACAGTAAGAGCTCACTATAACGGACTAATTGGGGCTCTGGCCAGTCCGAAATATGCGATTTTCCAATAAAAGCGACATCCGGACTTACCCTTGCTAATCTGGACTTTTTCCGATATATCAGACATTAGTCCAGATTGCATCAGTGGTTTTCACCACCATTGCAGTATTGTACTGTGTTATATCTTCACTATTAATCAAACAGTATAATAATACTGTACTATGCACTGAAAAGCATGTCTTTTACTTGTCTTATTGTGGTGAACATAGCTGAAGTTGTCAGGCAGTCCGGACTGCTTTCTGGCTATATCGGACTTTTTCCGATATATAGGTGTTTAGTCCGGTAGCTCCTCGAGTCCGATAAAAGCGAATTCCAGTCTACTGAAGTCCATTATATCGAGGTTTTACTGTACTCCCAAACTCATTCACTAAGCCTTGCAGCTCCCCTTCGCCTTCATTTAACAATACTGCACAGTCTTATCTGCAAACAACAGTACAGAAAGTTTCCAGATGCTGCCCTCTCTCATTAGGGCCACTCCAACATTCACTGCCCTACCTTGCACCTCTTATAACCTCATCCATTTGCAGATTGAATAACCATGGAGACACAACACATCCCTGTTTCAATCCAACATTCAGATGGGAAAATTCACTCTTCACTATCCACACTTACTGCAGCCTTAGCACCCTCATACATATTCTTCACCACATCCGACAACTTCCTATTTACTCCATATATTCTTAATATTTTGCACAATCCTTGTCTGTCAACTCTGTTATATACTTTCTCTAAATCCATGAAGGCCGCATACAACTTCTTTCCTTTTTCTAGAAACTTTTCCACTAAAGACTTAAGGATGAATTTCTGATCTACATAACCTCTTCTCTTCCTGAAACCTCCCTGTTCTTCTCCAACTAATTTCTCTGTTATTTCCCGAACTCTGTCAATAAGTATCCTACCATATACCTTTTTTTTTACATTAAGAAGACAAATGCCCCTATGATTACCACACACTTCTTTTTCCCCTTTTCCATTGTACAGGGGAACAATTATACCTGACTTCTAATCCTCTAGGATTCTACCTTCCTCCCAGGCCAATCTGCACATCTTCCATATCCATTCTGCTACTGTCTCTCCCCCATGCTTCAGCATTTCACCACACACTCCATTTCGTGGGGCATTCTCCATTCTGATTTTCCTCATTGCTGCCACTACAGTAGAACTTCAGTTATTCGGGAGCCACGGGGAATTCAAAATGCCGGAAAATCAATTTTTCTGGATATTGAATAACACCCATTTCCTGTTGCCTTACACCAGTGATTCTCAAACTATGGGTTGTGACCCAAAGTTGGGTAGTGAGAGGAATTTTGATGGGTCACATCATCAAAGCTCCAGTAGGCTGCAGTAATCCACCTCCCAACCCACCCATATACCACTCAACCTCTACGGTAATCGTTTCGTTTTTGAAGGCTGCAACATGCTTGCATGCGTCGGCCTTTTTGGATTGGAGCGTGTAATAATTTTATTAAATGTCTAATACTACTGTGTAATGCCTAATAAACTTATGTTTACTGAACTAGTACTGTAAAAATTAAATGTTAACCACTGCTAAAATTGTTGTATCCTTCAACTATGCTATGTACATTATTTTTTTTGTCTTTTTTAAATTTTTCCTTTTTTACTGTATTTACTGTACATGATCACTCATCATCATTACTCATCACCATCACATCATCCACATCAGATTCAGATTCAGATTCAAAGGGAGGGTTGGGTGGGGGTGGCAGAGTTGTGGGTGATGCAGGCTTATCGACGCGAGTGGATGGGCTGGCTGGGGGTCGAACAGGCCTGATGGGGGAGACTGGTGCAGCAGCCGTTTTTGCTGGATTACTTGCTGGTGTGGACATTGATGCATCACAATCTGAGAACCCCACAAATGAACAGGAGGATACGAGTGAAATTTTTGCTGTTTTTGCATGTTTGCCCCTCGTGAAAAAGTCCTTGATGTCTGACTGTTTGATTGCTACATGATGGTGATTTTGGAAGTCATCATAATGGCTACAGAAATGAAGCAGTTCATTAGCTGTGTAGGCTGGATTTCTCTCCATGAATTGGATGATCTTTCAAAATGATTCATCAGCATCTTTCCATGAACAACCAGGAGCCATGGCTGATATTCCACCGAATTTTACAGAAAATTGCAATAAAACAGCGGTGTGTTGCGGTGTTTATACTGTTAACCCTCAAAACAATGGCGGGGACTGTGGTGATGCGCTCTGGTGGTGAAGGAATGAAAACATTCGGGTTGGATGGTTGCGCAGTGAATTTGAAATGCCGGTTAAGTCCTGGATTTTCTCCGGTTGATTGATTTTGGAATTTTTCTTTAAATTGTCCAGTTTAGCGCCAAATCCTGTTTATTTGCTCGCGGATAATTGAGGTTTTACTGTACTTCCATCCTATTGATCACTTCCTTCCTTCTCACCTGGTTCCCTCTTCCAGTCATTCCCCAGCCACTTACATTCGGATTACAGTATTTTTATTCTTTCTGTTTACCAGTTCTTTGTTCTCTCCATCAGCTCACTTTTTCTCTCATCGCCACTATCAATCTGCCATTTTTATCTTTCACTCCTCTACTAACTTTCTGTCACCCTGTCTAACTCTCTTTACCTCCTTCCAGAACATTTTCTTACATTTCCCCCACTTTACACTCAAATTCCTTCCAAATTCCTCATCTACTCTCTTCTTACTCTCTCGTACTAATCTTTTCACCTCTTTCTTCTTCTCTACATATAACTCTCTCCTCCACCTCTCAACTTCCTCCATGCATCTGCATCCCATCCACTCACCATATGCTTTCTTCTTCTGCACCACAGCTTGTCACATCTCTTCATTCCACCATGCTATTCCATGCACCCCCTTTCGTCTTCTCTTCACCCCACATACCACATCACATGCTGCACAGATTTCTCCTTTGAATATATTGCACACACCTTTCACCTCCCCCATCTGCTCCAAATCTTATTCACCCAGTCACTCCTTCACTTCTCTCTTATATTCTGCCTTTTTTTTTTCTTTTTTTTTTTACATCCTTCAACCTTTCTACCCTCGTTGTATGAACTACTTCCTCCTGTTCTTCAGCCATTCTATTCCTCCTTCGAACTTGAACCTTGACTTTCACCATCACCAAGTGGTGGTCAGAAAGTCCACTCCCCCAACCCTTGTTTGCTCTTGCATTTACTACATGCCTTCTCAGTCTGTCATTCACACACACACATAATCAATCATTGCCTTCCGTACATTCAGTTCACCACCCACCCTTTTCTTCACACGCCACGTGTACCTGTGGATCATTTTGTGCCTATAGAGGGTATTGGCTATCACCAACCCCCTTCCCATACAAATGTGCACAAGAGCACTGCCATTCTCGTCCACTTCTGCAGGCACACCCCACTCACCAACTACTCAATCCATCTTCACATTCCCTACTTTTCCATTCATATGTCCACTCCAAAACACTCTCATTCCTCTCAAATTTTCCATGAATGCCTCCACATTTGCCCAGAACTCTTCTTTCACTTTACTTGCAAAATTTTGTGTCGGTACATAAACACACATACAGTAAAACCTCGATATAATGGACTTCAGTAGACCGGAATTCGCTTTTATCGGACTCGAGGAGCTACCGGACTAAACTCCTATATATCGGAAAAAGTCCGATATAGCCAGAAAGCAGTCCGGACTGCCTGACAACTTCAGCTATGTTCACCACAATAAGACAAGTAAAAGACATGTTTTCAGTGCACAGTACAGTATTATTATACCATTTGATTAATGTAGTGAAGGTATAACACAGTACAATACTGCAATGGTGGTGAAAACCACTGATGCAATCCGGACTAATGTCTGATATATCGGAAAAAGTCCAGATTAGCAGGGGTAAGTCCGGATGTCGCTTTTATCGGAAAATCGCATATTTCGGACTGGCCTTAGCCCCAATTAGTCCGTTATAGTGAGGTCTTACTGTAATTGCCTACGCTTGTAATCCTACTTTCAGTCTTACCCACACAATCCTTGAGCCAACTGATCCATACTCTTATATATTCTCCTTCCATCTCTTGCACTCACCAATACATACACCCTCTTTTGCCCCCTCATTCTCACCTACTCTTGTGCATACTGTATATGCTAACCATACTCCCACTCTCTCACACACTTGCCTCTCCATGTAGTCTCAGTTAGTCCACATATGTCCAATTTTGCTTCTCGGGCACCTAGACAATCTCTTTTTCATCTTATCATTCACACCCTTTACATTCCATGTCGCTATCCAAACCTGGCCTTTGTCCGTTCCTTGGTCGTCTCCTGTTTGTCCATCCTGGTCTGAGGCTTCTTGTTTGTATTTTTAGTTAGTTGTTTTCTGGGGAGGAGCACCAACCTTCCGCCAACCCACTTGTTGACATGTAAGGAACATGTGTTGGTTGGTTATAGGGTTACCACCCAGCATATCAGATGATTTCCTGGTTTACAGGAAATCATTTGGCATGCCACTCAATGCAGAGCTACCTCGAAGTAGAGTACAACTACACTGAGTGGGTGGATGATGGGCGCCCCCACCGACCACTATAATAATCATAATAATAATCTGGTCCTTCCAGTTCTTCCATAGGGAATTCACTAGTCCTCAACACACATATACATTATTTTTACAATTACTGTACAAGAATTGTGACATCTCTCATATACAGTACAAACTTCATCAGTAAAAAAAAAATATGAAAGTGGCTATGATTAAACCCTATAATCATCCATCATAGTACCTCTCTCCAGGCCATAGCATTTTGAAAAGAGAAAGGCTTTCAGCTGACTCTTAAAGGATTCAACAGAAGAGAGTTGTCTCATGGACAGTGACAATCTGTTATATAACCTAAGGGCTCTATACACAAAAGAACGATCAGAAAAGATGACTGGTGAATGGGCTCCAGGCTCGTCAAGACGCAAGGAATCATCTCCACTATGTAACATCACACCTGTGCGTGCCAATGGGAATTTTAACAATTCAGCAAGATACTTTGGTTCACCAAACTTAAGAACCATTAATGTAAAAAGACAGTTTAAATTCAATTCTAGCCTTGACTGGTAACGAACGCAGCTCAATTAGGAACGGTGTAGTCGAGGTTCTTGGAGGGAGACTAAAGATAAGCTGTGCTGCCCTGTTCAACACAGACTGAACTTTTGTTAGTATATTATTTGGAAGACCAATCCACAGTGAATTACAATAATCAGCATGAGACAAGACCACTGCATGGACCAATCTTAAGAGGCAACGTCTATTCAGGAATTTTCTCACTGAGTACACATTTCTGATATGCAAGTTGCATCCTCTGACAACTTGATTAATATGTTCTTTGTAATTTAACTTTGAATTAAAATAAACACCCAGATTTGGAACAGAACTGACGGGATGAAGCTGTGACATGCCAGTGTTCAAAGCCGGGGCATTATTCACTGTCGTCACCCCTTCTGTTTCCTCTGATGATGATGGTCTGAGTTTTACCATCATTCAGCTTAAGTTTCCTTCTAGCCATCCAGATCTTAATACCAGACAAGAGAGATTCAAGCTTAGTCTTAGTATCGTTGATATCTGACATCTTAACATAGAGCTGGGTGTCGTCAGCATAAAAATGATAGGACAAGTCGTGAGCATCGAGTGAAGACAATAAACTACTCATGTTGTAGATAGTAAATAGAACTGAACCCAGAACTGATCCCTGAGGGACTCCGAATTGAAGGGGAGTAGAATCAGAGCTAGCTTAATCAACAGTCACTCTCTGAGATCTGTTCGACAGATGCAACTTAAGGAGCAAAAGGGCAGTGTCACGAACGCCATAAAGATACGGATCATCCAACAACAGTTTATGATCTACTGTATCAAAAGCTGCAGACAGATCCAACAGAACTAGGAGAGAGGACATCACACTACAGGCGTTTGCCACCAAGTCACTATGAATTCTTGTTAATGTAGTTTCAGTTGAATGGTATTTTCTGTATGCTAACTGAACAACAGGAACTACTCTGTTATATTCCAGTAGTGGTAAGAGTTGATCAAATATGGCACGTTCAGTAATATTGTATAAGAAAGACAGGTTAGAGACGTGACGATAATTTGTCATGCTCGCAACATCAAGGCCAGGTTTCTTGATTAGGGACCTAAGCAAGGCACTTTTCTCAGACTGCACAAAATTACTTTCTAAGAAACATCTGTTTATTATGTTGCAGATAAAGACTGCTGTGTGCTCATACACATCAGGCATTTGTAACAGGTTACACGGATCGAGTGGGCAAAATGTTTTGTTAAGTTCTCTGATATAACATTTACATTATTTACATCCAGTGGATGAAGTATTGAAAGTAAATGTCCCCCTGTGCGCCGTGATTGGAAGTCAACCGAATGCATATCACTAGAACTGTTGTCTAAATCATTTCTTATTCCAGATATATTAGTTGTAAAAAATGAAGCAAAATCAGAAGCCAGTGTGCATCAGACACAGAAGTTGGTTTAACAGTTACATTCCTCCGACCAACCAAATTGTTCACAACTGCAGACAGTTTTATTTTGATCACCACCACATGAGTCAACTTTATTTTGATAATACCTTGCCTTCTGGGCTTTTACAGTGTGAACAACCACTTTTCTCACACAAACATAACACAAACGAGTAAATTTGGTCCGTTTCAAGTGCCACTCACGCTCTGCCTTTCTGTGTTGTCTACGCAAAGTATTAATGGATGATCCACTCATTCGATGTAGTACTGCTCTTGGGTGTCTGCCCTTTCCTCTCCTCCTTCCTTATATACTTCTTTCCTCTTCTGTATTTCTTGTTCATTCTTTCCTCATCCTTCTGCCTATGGGTGACTTCACATTCCCTCTTCTGCCTTTCTTTCCTTCATTCTTTCCTCTTCCTTCTGCCTATGGGTGACTCTGCACTGAGTGACAAGCCAAATGGTTTCCTGTACACCAAGAAACCATTTACTTTGTTGGATGGGAACCATATTACCAAATTGTAGCACCTGGTGGTTTAGTGGGTGATTATGGTGCTCCAGTTGGATTGAGCCAGTGAAGGTGTATATCCAAGGGTGGTTGGGGTTTATTGCTTATGTTGTGCTACTCAGGGATGAGTGAGGCTGGTCACTCTCATCTTAAAGTCAGGATCAACTTGCCTAGCCCCGGGCTTCTTCTCATGGGGCAACGTAGGATTGGATGATGGATGGATGGTTGGACCACACCACTGAGAATTATCGTGTGCAGTGGTTGTTATTACCGCCTCAGGGCAATAATGATCAAAAATTGACCCAAACTCTTTGTTATATATATCAACCAAATCATCAAAAGAAAAATCTGAAGAATCAATTCAGTTTAAACGCTGATCAAGTTCACAACACATCAAATGGCGGTCAACGTTCCTGTAATTTCTGAACCTCATGACATTTTTATAGGAAGAGGATTTTGGGATATCAAAACTAAAAGTGAGCAGAGCATGATCAGAGATGAGGGGGTCAACTGAGTCAACCTCCACATCCGATACTTGCCTGCAACCAACAGGGGATAAGATCAAGTCAAGAACATGTCCCAAGACATGAGTAGGATCACTCACATGATTGAAAAATTTATTCTGGGTGATCAACTCAAATAATTCTGAAGAAAATGGTTTTGGCTGCGGACTGTCAACCCAATAATTGAAATCACCGCAAACAAGAAGTCCTCCAGATGTAAGAAAAAACACTTTAAGTAACAGCCCAAACTCCTCCATAAAACCTCCATCTCTGAACCTAGAGCAGTGGCGTCTTCACCATGGATCTGCCTCCCAGAGGCTGTCGAAAAGGAGGACAGCATGGGGACCAAACCACCGCCCCCCCCCCCCTTACAGGGCCCGAGAACCTGGGAGTGGCTTCAGTCGTCCGGGCAAGTACCATATCTCTTATCCCAACACACACAACATCACCGTTTTTTCTATACCGAGAAATGACTCCCCGGTAGTCATTTCTCAATGAATTCTTCTGGCTGGGGACATTGAAAGCAATCCAGGACCAACCAACAAATACATATGTCCAATGTGCTCAAAACCTATCACTTCAAGCTGACAGACAGAGGGTTCAGTTCAGTGCAATTCCTGCCAGAACTGGACCTATTACACCTGCACAACATTTGCATCCAGAAAACATTACACAAACACGTGGACCTGCTCCTTATGCTCCTTCTCCCCACCCACTAACCCCCCCTCCACCAACCCTACTCCTACTTCCTCCACATCTCCTCAGCTCAACCCACCGATCATTCCCACACCATCCAATCCCCCAACCCCTCCCATTCCACCCCAACCCTTACCTCCATCACAACCTTCTCCTACCCCTTCCCCTCCACCCACACTCCCACCTCCCCTCCGTGCTGCAGCACCCAATACATATCGCACACACAACATAAACATCCTTTGGTTAAATATAGGTGGCATAAACACCAAAAAACAAGAACTCACTCAATTCATCAAACAACATACACATTGCCATCTTACAAGAAACAAAACTACACAGAACACAAAAAACACCTACATTTCATAATTTCACCACCATTAGACAAGACCGGGCTGACTGTGGTGGGGGTGGACTCATCACCCAGATACACAAATCCATCAACTTTTCAGATATCAATGCACACACAACGTCACTTCTCCCCCCACATGACACTACAACAGAAATACAGTAAATTAAAATATGCACTGGTAACAGCTGTGGCAATATAGCAGCCATGGCTCAGATATAGTAGCCATGGCTCAGTGGTTTAGAGCGCTCTGCTCTGACCGAAGGGTCGGAGGATCGAATCCACCCAAGGGTCATTGATAGACATCAGGAAGGGCATCCGGTCATAAAATGGTACACGCTTCAATCCAAAAGTCCTCTACCCAGGGGCAACGCCTTAGCCCTTCAGGGATACTAGGCGTAAAACCAAAATATATAATATATTGGTAACAAATCACATATAACAATTGCAAACACATACATTCCTCCCCATTCATCCCCCACAGTACCACACAATTACTCTCCACAAGTACACATCACTAACATACCCAACATCATCCTGGGTGGTGATTTCAGCGCCAAGGCGTTGGCCTAGCATGTCAACGACCCTGACACAGACAGAGGGCTGGTACTGCAGTCCCAAACAGATAATCTTTTCATACTGAATAATCTACATCAACATACCCATATCCCACACCAAGCCCTCTTCCTCCCATCATCCCCAGATATCACATTTTGCTCCCCATACCTCACCCCCACAACATCCTGGAGAATGGCCAAAACCCTTGGCTCTGATCACCTCCCAATCATCATCACTACCTAAACCAGAATCACCCCAGCTGGCCACAGACACACATACTCTAATTATAAGTGAGCCAACTGGGAAGCCTTCGCAGCTGAAACAGAACAACACTTTGAAACATTAAACAGTACATCCATCACAAACTTCAATACCACTGTGCACACATTCAATACATTTGTACAAAATGCAGACAAAAGACACATCGCTGGAGGCAACTGAAAGAGACACAACCCCAACATCACACCAGAAATTCAAGGTCTCATCAGTCAGAGGACATACTACGACACTCCCCAACACCTCATACACAAGACACCATACAACAGATACAAGAACTCAACACTCAAATAAACAATAAAATATCAGAACAGCAAACACTAAACTGGAATAATTATCTCCAAACACTTGACCAAAAAACAAACACCAGCAAACTCTACAAAACACTAAATAACATCACACTCTCCAACAGCAGCACTACATAATTACACGCTATCATCACAACGGCAGACACCATACTCTCAAACAAACAACAAGCAAACACTCTCATCAGTCACTTTTCACATGTCAGCCATCTAAACCCCCATCACGACGACTGACGTATCATCCGACGTAAGAGACAGTTCCCCACAGACCCAGACTTCACGCCTTTCACTTACAACCAGATGAAGCACATCATTGGCAACCTCAAACACTCATCTGCCTGTGGACCAGACAACATAAGCAACATACACCTTAAACACCTTGGACCACAAGGCATATAAGCACTCACCAGCATATCAAACTACAGCTACTCACACAGCATAATACCCAACATCTGGAAACATGGCATTATCATCACTATCCCTAAACTTAACAGACCCCATGTTATCTTCCTCACACTGCCCGATCACACTCCTCTGCACCCCCTCTAAAGTCACTGAACAACTGGCACTACGTCTAATTAAACTTTACCCCCCCCCAACCCCATCACAACATGGTTTTAGGCTACTAAACTCGACAAACACTCTTCTTACAGACCTTACACAAAGAGTTTTTGATGCCATGAATTCAGCTAGGCCATCACACAGAACACTCTTAGTCACACTAGACACTAGCAATGCTTTTGATTCCATTCCACGCCACAACCTCACAAACAAAATATTCAACACAGACATGAACAATAACACAAAAAGATGGCTGGCAAACTATTTAGCAGACAGATGTGCCCATGTAACATTTGCCGGTCAGTCTTCGAACATCAGAAAATTCACAAATGGCGTCCCCCAAAGATCTGTTTTGTCCTCTACACTCTTTAACCTATACGTGCATGACATACCCACACCCCACACACCTCAGATACACATAGCTTCCTGTGCAGATGACATAACACTTACATGTATGCACCAAAATGCAAACACAGCCTCACACATCCTCCAACCTTACCTCAACAAACTACACGAATGGTTCACCACAAACAGGCTCAAAATACCCCCAGTCAAATCTACATTGACCCTTCTCACAAACAGGGCAGCAGAACACAGTCAGATTCAACACCTCATCATAAACAACACTCCCCTACCCCCACCACCTCACAAAATCCTTGTTGTAACATACAATACATCAGTGTCATTTAAACAACACATCAGAAACATTAAAGATAAATTAACACCAAGACTCAGTGCCTTGAGGTCACTTGCCCATACAACTTTTGGACACAACAAAGAAACCACAACCACAGTATACAAACAAGATATACATTCAGTGATGAATTATGCAAGCCTGCTTGGGCTCCTAACCTCACTAAAACACACTACAATACTCTACAGGCCATAAAGAACAAGGCCCTAAAAATAATCACAGACTGGACATCTACTATACCCACAGACCACCTACATCAAGAAACCAAAGTCCTCAAAGTCAAGGATCATCTAGACATGAGAGGCACCCAAATTCATGCTGCAGCCTCCACAAACCCACAGCATCCACCACACTACATGGCAACACATCCACATACACTAAGGAACATCAAAACAACACCCAGCACACGATATCATACACAAATACTGTCATCTCTCCCCCCTTGCCTGCCTCAGACCAGCTTCCAGAAGCATATCCATACTCAAGTCACTTGCCGCACCATTCAGCCACTTAAAGACAACACATAGCTGCATGCACGGCCTCCCGAAATCCACCCTTCTGAATCCTATCTCCCTCATGAGGACAGGGTCCACCTGGCCAGGCTGAGATGTGGGCATCATCCAGCCCTCTTAATTCATCAGAAGAGGCTGGATAACTCTGTCACTAATGCCTGTCCAGGATGTAACACAGTGCCCCACACTGTTAAGCACATTATGGAAGACTCCATTGCACACAGTCACCTACACCAGCAACACAACATACACTTCTTGAGAGCTCTGTGGGAAAACCTGGTCTCAGCTGTGGCCTTCCTTAGGAACTCAGGCTGTTCGGTCAGACTGCATAGGGAACAACTATTACTACTACTACTACCTCAATCTGTGCCCGGATGACGTGGTCGATAGATAGTTGCAATTCTAATGGTATTCTGAAGGAAATTTATTAATACTTCCATAAATTCAAATGAAGATGAGGTGAGGTTTGAGTCTGTGAGAGAAATGTTTGCAAGTGCTGCCGAGTAGATGAGTGCTACATTTCCTCCCGGATAATCAGCAGCAGGCCTGTGAATACTTACAATAGAATGTGTCTTAGTCAAAGCACTACAAATAATATCAGACCAGGTTTCAGTCAAGCACAAAACTCATGCTGATTTATTAGAGCTTCATTAATATAGTCTGTCTTATTATGGATGGAACGAATATTTAACCCCTAACCGCTGGCTGACGTGTATAGCTGTCATGATTCAGAGTGCAGAGTGCCGCCGTCCGACGGGTTATACCACACGCACCTTCCTGCGACCATTTTCTATGACATCCATAGGGTAGGTAGGACCCCCAGGTACCCCACGGATACGCGGTTCAGTCTGTATATGGCACTGGTAGCGTGAGGACACATGTCTTCTTCTTCATCATTGTCCGATTCCGTACCACCACGCGTAGGGCCGATAGCCTCATCGACCCCCGCGAAAGTTCTGCCTTTAGTGCCGGGGAAAAGGCTCAGTGATAGTGCCATTGGTCATGCCTTGGACGACACCATGTCCTCACGGACACTTAATGAAACCACGTCCTCGGAGGAGAGAAGGGGCTATTGTGTTGAGAGCGACCTCTCTCGCACTCCGACCCCTACCCGCTCTCAAATGCCAGAGAGGGCTCTTGGACTCCTACAGGAGGAGGGCAGGGCCTCCGAAAGTGACGAGTTCACCGAGGAGGAGGAGGTAGATAACCCAGCACACCAGGCAGGTGAACGTGGAGTCGGCAGTCATCAGCAGAATAAACGCAGACGAACAGTTTCACCGTCACGCTTGCTGCCTGCTTGCCAACGTCTTGCCCTCCAATGTTCACCTTCACTTCAGCCGAGCACCTCAAGGACGGAATCACCACAACTGGGCCCTTCAAGAGTGGAATTTTCCACATGGGCCCCATGTGGTATTACTCAGCACCAAGCGTCTCACCAGGGAAGGCCTGCATCAGGTGAGTCATCACCCACTTACTCCCCCCCACCTCCCACACCTCTCCCTCACCTTCCTCCTCACCCCCTGCCTATGGGCGTGCATGTGGGCATGCACGCACTCAGAAAAAAACTTTTCTGCACATGGCAGATGGCCCACCTTACCATGTGTGGGTAGAGTCGATGCTTTTGTCTGGGAAGATGGAGTAGGATTTGAGCCGTCTATCTGATGTTCGATGAGCAGGGAGCAGTTGTTTAGGAGGATGAGCTTTCCCCCAGGCCCTGGACTATTAGCAGTAATGCAATACCTGGTGGAAGAAATAAATTTCCACCTGGCAGTGTGTGTGCAGTGGCTGGACATTGCTGCCAGCGAAAGCACACACATGCAGAACTTGGAACCTGTGGAGGTGGGGGAGTTGTTTGTGTGGCTAGCCCTTACCATGTTGATGGCACACGTAAGAAAACATGTACTCCATGACTATTGGTCGGTAGATGAACTTGTGGGCACACTTGTCTTCGGTAAGTATATCGCCCGTGACATGTACCTGGCCATCCTAAGGTTCCTTCATTTCAATAGAAATTATGGGCCTGCACCGAATGACAGGTTGTGGAAAATTAGACCAATCTGAACAATGCTTAAGGAGTCATTTTCCAGAGTTTTTCGTCCATTTCAGAAAGTGGTAATTGACGAGTTGCTGGTGTTATTCAGGGGCAGGCTGGCATTTATTCAGTAGGTTCCATCCAAGCTTCACTGCTTTGGCCTCAAATTCTTTGTCCTTTGCAACTTCAAAACTGGATATGTGCTAGATGTGACAGTTTATTCGGCAACAGATGTTGATATACCTAGTGATGATCCTCACAGTTTTTCGGCATCAGTCGTGAAAGTGCTGATGGAATGGTATTTCAGCAGGCACCACATTCTGTATACCGATAATTATTACACTGGCCCGGCGTTGACCAAGTACTGTATTTGCTAGAACACGGCACTGGGTCCTGTGGAACTGTTAGGGCAAACAGAAAGAATTTCCCTATATTTCCAGTAAATACTGAGAAAGGAGCCTTTCTTACCAAGAAATGTGGCAACATGTTAGCCCTTCTCTGGCATGACAAGAGACGGGTTAACATGTTGTCAACAGTACATAAGGGTGTGTTTGAGGAAACTAGAAAAACGGACTACAGGAACAGGGAACCCGTGTTGAAGCCAGATGCTGTCAGTGATTATAATATCAACATGCAGCTTGTTGATAAATCAGACTCGCAAATTGGTGAGGTTGATTGCCTACGTAAGTCCTGCAGGTGGTACAAGAAGGCGTTTTTACACCTTCTTGATGTCGCTGTCCTGAACAGTTTCATACTGTTCAAGGAGCTCGTCAGGAAACTCCTCTCTCTATGAGCGTTTGAGAGAGAGCTTGAATGTGAATTCCTTGAAGAATATTCAACTGCACAGGTGCCAGGTGCTAGGCGGGGGACAGCAGCTACAGCCTGACCGGCTAAGCTGTGCCGAGTATTTCTGGCGGCACAGGCTGGTAGAGATTAGCCATACCACAGCAGGTCGTCAGGCATACAGGTGATGCCATGTCTGTAACACGACCAAATGCTGTCCCCCAGCATGAAAAGAGACAGCCTACCAATGTGCAGGGTGCAATGTCTCCCTATGCCCTAAATGTTTTCCTGAGAATCACTTCGGGCGTGATTACTGAGCAAGTGTGTGGGAAAGTCTAAATAGTATACAGGTGTGCACAAGTGTGTGTATTTTTATAAATAAGTGAAATGGATATTATAAGTGATTTATAGTAAGTGCTATGATGGAAGTGTTGTATAGTAAGTTCACAAGTGCAGTGCAGTAAGTTTTACTGTTTATTGGATATTGATGAAAAAATTATTGGAAATATCTTGAGTTAGCCTACCTGTTACATGATAGAAAACCACTTGTGAGTAGGCCAGAAAGAAAATTACCTGGTTGGCTATAACTAAATTTTTTTCACTCAATACTCAGAGAAATAGTGCTGAATATGAACATCAGCATATTTGTGATGTGAAGTACAAATAATGTAAGTTGTGTATAACATTTGTAAGATTTTCACCATGCCCCTGATTAGTACAAATAAGTCTGAATTACAGTGCAAGTAATTGCCTCATACTCAGCTACAGTGCGTGACACAGCCACAAAATTTACTTGTCAAAGTGCAATTACCTGTAATCATGATGTCAAGTGCAGTTATAAATGTCGTAGTAAAGAGAAATTGTAATATTTGATTCAAGAAGTTAGTACAGAAAACAAAGAGCTATTTTCTTTCCCACACACCTACGGGGCATAGTGGCACTATGAAATGGGCGGAAATCCCTCTGGGGAACCACATGGACAGGGGGATGACTCATTGTTACGATGGTGAGTAAGGAGAAGTCAAAAAATGAATGGAACCTTACACATTCCAACCAAGGATGCCTGTTCAGTGTTACAATTACCACTCCAGTCAGTGCTGCCAACGCTAACCAGTGATTCCAAGGTCACAGCCAGTAGTGCGCGCTTGGAAACAGCCCACCAAGCGTGTAAAACCAGTCATCTTCAACTTATCTTTACTCATCAACAGACCACCTGGAGACCTCAAGATACCTTCATTGAAAAGAGGAAGAATTGGCGAGTCTTATGCATTTTTATTTTTTTCTCTAGCTATTATAGTTTGACAGATATTAGGGTTTGAAGTAAGGGTATTTTTCCCAAAATCTTGGAAATTCCCCATAAGGAGGAGTGGCCGATGGCTGGAAACCCCTGGCGGATAAGGGTTAAAAGACCCTTCCTTAACTGGTTCAAGAGGGATGTAGTCAGCTTTTTGAATGGTCAAAATTGGTGTTTTCGATCAATCTATTCCTGTGAGAAATCATAATTGGACAGTCTTTACTTTTTTGATTCAAAATGAGCAGCCGACTGTGAATTAGTATTAGCTTCTTGATGCCGTAAGGAAGAGCAGTTGATGCATTTGGGAGAATTTCTGATACTACAATCCTTAGACTTATGGGCCCCAGCACAAAGAATCCATTCAGGTTCATCATTTCTTCTAGAACACCTCTCAGATATATGACCAAAACCTCGACAGTGATGACACTATATAACCCAGAATCTGTCAAAAGCACGACATCTTGTAAGATCCACATAGATATAATTGCCCTGCTCTGTGATGGAGGACCTGACCTCTGGTGACATCTTCAAGACAGCAGTTCTAGTGTCATTCCTTGATCTTGTGAAGAAAAGGTTGAGGGTGCAACCTCGATCAACGAGCATATTAACTGTATTGTTTTTATTCAGAGTGCCAGGGATGGTGTCAGAGTCATCCAAGGAAGAGGAAAGGCCTGTCACGTTCATTTTTGGCAGCATTTTCTTTGGCTCTGATATGCAAAAAAGTGCCATCAGAGGCAAAATGATCATTCAGTATCCCAGCTGCTTCATCTTTGGCCTCGGCTGATAGAAACTTCATTACTAGCCCACCAGCCTTGGTCTTAAGGCAGCTATCAAATGGTACTGAGTCAAGTACACCTCTGATCTCATCTGGTCCCATCTGACTCATCGGAGCTTCAGCACCGCTGTTTGGTTTTACGATCAGTACTTGTTGACTATGAATGGCTTTTTTCTAGCCATGAGCATTGATCTCAACCACGCCTCCGGGAAGATCCTACTCTTCCCCCACAAAAGATCCCTGAACATATCCTCAAATGACTTGGCCTGGTCTTGGGTGACAGCCGTGGGTGATGAGACCTTGGTCTCAAGTCTGTTAGAAACATCTCTGATAGCCTGAAAAATCGCCCCAACAACCCTATCCTCCAGCTCCTTCTTAGTAGCACTGTTTCCTCCACAGGCCAAGACCTCATCTGCTGTAGCAACACATTGGCTATACAGCCAACAGAAGCCCAGCTGGTGACTCTTCTTCATAAATGGATAATCATTAGCATCCATATTTTCGCCCGCCAAATGAACCCACTCGCTGCAGTAGGCTCTCTTCAGCAGTGCTGGGCAGGTTCGCAAGGACTTGCGCAAAGCGCAGTTGCGCACCCTTGCGCTCCGGTGAATTTCGTTTGCACATTGGGCACCGCACGAGACCATGTGCAATATTGTGCTTTTGCACATGAAAAGGCAGGTGCACAAGCGCAAATTTAGTTGCGCTTGCATAAATGAATTTGCGCTTGCGCACTTGCCTCGTGCACCTGTTGCGCACTGTGCAATCCACAGGACACGTGGTCTTGGGAACTGCCTGCATGGCTGAACAAGGGATGGGGGAGGCTTGGGCGGGTCGCGAGGGCTAGATTGTTGGGGGGAGGCAGAGGGTAGTAGCATTTTTTAAAATGCTTCAACAGACATAATGTATTTTAATATATTTTAAATTATTATTACTGTATTAATGAAAAATAATCAGTAAAAAATACATTGGGGGAGGCATGACTGCGGTTCCGCCGGCATAGATCATGGGTCCGGGGCGAGATGGGGCTCGAACCTGTGCTAGAGGGTACAGGGCATTGCGGTTCCCAGGCTGCCGCTTCCGCTCAATAGAGAGGGGCCCGAACCTGGGAGTAGCGCCCCAGGAGGCTGCCCTATCAGTGGGTGTATAATGGCGGGGCAGTTGCAGTGCCAAGCCACGCTTGGAGGGTGTCCCTGCAGCTTTCCTGGCAGGGTGCCCCGAGGCCACTACCACAGCCACTAGTAAGCTGGTGGGCTAGGGGTCCCAGATCCATTGCCTGGACCTGGGACTGTGTAATGTGTCGGGCCCTTGGAATGTTTACCCCCCTTTATCTTACCGACTATGAACTACAAATACAAGCACCGAAGCAAGCCTGAGGACAGCAAATCACCCAGGGGGGTTTAGGGTGGGTTCGTGGAATGTGGGAAGTTTGAGAGGAAGAGCAGGGGAAGTCGTTGAGGCATTCAGTAGGAGGTGGGTGGATGTGGCATGTTTGCAGGAAGTCCAGTACAGGGGTGGATCAGCCAGAAAGATTGTTGGGAAGGATTGCTACTATAAGTTGTTTTGGCAGGGGGGAACTGACGGATATGGGGGTGTGGGTGTGTTGGTTGCAGAGAAATGGGTGGAATATGTCATGAATGTTATGAGAGTAAGTGATAGGATATTAGTAGTGAAAATTTTGATCGGGCAGAAAATTATTTCAGTTATATCGGCATATGCTCCACAGGTAGGATTGGATGATGCAGAGAAGGATAGATTTTGGGATGATTTAATACGTGTAGTAAGTGGTATGGGTGATGATGAGGTAGTTGTTCTGGGAGAGGATCTAAATGGTCATGTGGGTGAAGCAGCTCAAGGTTATGAAGGAGTCCATGGAGGATGTGCATATGGTGTGAGGAATGCGGAAGGGGAAAGAATACTTGAGTTTGGGGAGGCTATGGACATGATTGTGTGCAACACACATTTTAGGAAAAGAATGAGCCGGTTGATTACGTACGAGTCCGGGGGAAATAGTAGTCAGATAGATTAGTGAGGGATGTTAAAGTTATAGGAAGTGAGGAGTGTGTGCAGCAGCACAAACTGTTGATTTGTGACATGGTGCTTAAGGAATGAGCGATGAGAAGGAGGACATATGTACCTAGGAGGAAAATATGGAAGCTGGGAAACCAATCAGTAAGGGATGCCTTTTATAGTGAGATGAGGAGAGTGGTGGCTGAACAGGAAGCCATAGATAGAGGCGCTAATGAACAGTATAGACCCCTTAAGAACAACCTCTTGAAAGTTACCGATGCAATATGCGGTTGGACAAGAGGCCCACCAAGACATAAAGTAACTTGGTGGTGGGATGAGGGTGTAGAAGCTTCAGTTAAGGAGAAAAGAAGGCTTTTCCGGGAATGGAAGAAGGGTGGTAACAGGGAGGAGTACTTGGCTGCCAAGCGCAGGGCTAGAAGAGAGGTATACAGGACGAAGTCTGAGTCACAGAGACTTTTACTTGATAATCTAAATCATGGAGAAAGGAAAAATATGATTTTTAGGGTGGCAAATCAGGTGAAGAGGGATAATCGGGACATTGTAGTTGAGCAGTGTGTGAAGAATGATGATGGAAGGGTAGTGGTGAACAGTAAGGATATTAAAGATGCATGGAGAGAGCATTATAGCCGGTTGTTGAATGAGGAGTTTGATTGGGATAGAGAAGGTTTGGAGCCAGCTGATCCAGTGTTTGGCCCTTGGCCTTTGATTGACGCTGCTACTGTGAGTCAGGCACTAGGCAGGATGCGGGTGGAGAAGGCGGCAGGTGTGTCTGGGTTGACTGCTGAAATGTTGAAGGCCTCAGGAGATACTGGGGTGAGGTTAGTCACTGACCTGATAAATATGATTATATATGAGTGTGTTGTCCCAGATGATTGGCTGAAGAGTGTAATTGTAATTGTGTACAAAGGGAAGGGTGAAAGTAATGGAGAGAGTTCTAGAAGGTATGATTAGAGAAAGAGTGAATATCGATGAGATGCAGTTTGGGTTTATGCCAGGCAGGGGGACCACTGATGCCATATTCATTGTTCGACAGCTTCAGGAAAAATATATTGGAAAGAAAAGGGAATTGTATTTTGTTTTTGTTGATTTGGAAAAGGTCTTTGACAGAGTCCCTAAAGAGGTGGTGAAGTGGGCAATGAGAAAGCTAGGGTTGGAAGAGTGGCTGGTTAGGGTGTTTATGGCCATGCACATTGGTGCTCACACCCAGGTAAGATCGAATGGAGCTTTGAGTGATGAGTTTTCCGTGAATGTTGGTGTGCATCAGGGGTCAGTTTTGAGTCCCTTGTTGTTTATCATGGTGCTTGAAGCCCTCTCACATGACTTCAGAGATGGACTCCCATGGGAGATGTTGTATGCTGATGATTTGGTGTTGATTGCAGAGAATGAAAAGGAGGCGGAGGAAAGATTTAAGAAATGAAGAGATGGTATGGGATACAAGGGCTTAAGGGTAAATGCAGATAAAACAAAAGTGATGATATCTAGGGTTGGTGGTGGTACAGTCAGAGGAGAGGGAGAGTGGCCATGTTCAGTTTGCCACGTGGGTGTGGGAAGTAATTCCATCTTGTGTAGTGTTTGTGATAAATGGGTGCACAAGAGATGTAGTGGTATTAGAGGTAGACTGCGAGATGATGCTGATTTCATGTGTGCGGCATGTCAGGGAGAGCAGGTGGAGATTGTTAGGCGTGAGAGGGTTGAACTTGCAGATGAGTTTCTTGAGTGTGTGGAGGAGTTTTGTTATTTGGGAGACATGTTATGTGCCGGAGGTGGGGCTGGAGTTAGCTCGGTTGCTAGGGTGAGAAGTGGTTGGAAGAAGTTCAGGGAGCTGTTGCCTCTCCTGACATTGAGAGGACTCTCCTTACATGCTAAGGGGTCTTTGTATGCAGCATGTGTTAGGAGTGTGATGCTGTTTGGTAGTGAGACCTGGGCAGTAAAGGAAGAGGATATCTGCAGGTTTAAACATACAGAAATGACAATGATTAGGTGGATGTGCAGTGCGTCCCTGCTTGCAAGGCCTGGGGGGACTAGGTTTACGATGGAAGAGTTGAGAGGTAGGATGGAACTGGAGTGTATTGGTGTTGTGATGAGGAGAGGTAGGCTGAGGTGGTTTGGACATGTGGAGAGGATGGGGGATGATAATTGGGTACAGAGGGTGAGAGGTGTTAATATTGAGGGAGGGGTAGACTGAGAAAGACATGGGACGAGGTCATTAAGTGTGACTTAAGGGTTAAGGGACTGAACAGGGAGGCTGCCAGGGATCGAGCAGCGTGGAGAGCCGCCATTAGGTGACCAAGGCTGACGCATGCAAGCATGTTGGAGCCTTCAAAAACGAATACGAATTAAGATTAGCATATGCAATACCTTACAAAAATCTATCTATCTATTGCCAGACACCATAATCCCGTAAGGGGTGGCCATTTGACTCTGAGTTATTTGTTTTACAAGGATGGGCACTAGCCCTCCACCAACCCACTTGTTGACACGTAGGGAGCACGTATGGTTTGGTTATATGGTTACCACCCAGCGTTGTAAATGGTTTCTTGGTTTACAGGAAACCATTTGCTTGTCACTTAATGTAAAGCCACTTGTAAAGGAAAGAAAAGCAATAAGAAGTGACAGGAAAGATGGGAGAAATAGGAAGAGAGGAGGGCAGGCTCAGAAAGAGAATAATAAAGGCTAAGGAAGAAGTAGGCAGCACTACATCAAGTGAGTGGATGATGGTCGCCACCACCTTACAAAAATCATTAAAACATATTATTATCCATGTTAAAGTTATAGGAAGCGAGGAGTGTGTTCAGCAGCACAAGCTGTTGATTTGTGACATGGTGCTTAGGGAACGAGTGATGAGAAGGATGACATATGTACCTAGGAGGAAAATATGGAGGCTGAGAAGCCAATCAGTGGGGGATGCCTTTTATGGTGAGATGGGGAGAGTGGTGGCTGAGCAGGGGGCCAGGGATGGAGACGTTAATGAACAGTATGGAGCCCTTGGGAGCAGCCTCTTGAGAGTTGCCGATGCAGTGTGCGGTTGGACAAGGGGCCCACCAGGACATGGGGCGGCTTGGTGTGGGATGAGGGTGTGGAAGCCGCGGTTGGGGAGAGGAGGGGGCTTTTCCGGGAATGGAGGAGGGGTGGTAGCAGGGAGGGGTGCTTGGCTGCTGGGCGCAGGGCTGGAGGGGAGGTGTGCAGGGCGGGGTCTGAGTCACAGAGACTTTAACTTGATGATCTGGATCATGAGGGAGGGAGGAATGTGGTTTTTGGGGTGGCAGGTCAGATGGGGGGGGATGGTCGGGACATTGTGGGCGAGCGGTGTGTGAGGGGTGGTGAGGGAAGGGTGGTGGTTAACAGTGGGGATGTTGGGGATGCATGGAGAGAGCATTGTGGCCGGTTGTTGAATGAGGAGTTTGATTGGGATGGGGAAGGTTTGGAGCCAGCTGATCCAGTGTTTGGGCCTTGGCCTTTGATTGGCGCTGCTGCTGAGTGGGGCAATGGGCGGGATGCGGGTGGGGAAGGCGGCAGGTGTGTCTGGGTTGACTGCCGAAATGTTGAAGGCCTCAGGAGATATTGGGGTGAGGTTAGTCACTGACCTGATAAATATGATTATATATGAGTGTGTTGTCCCAGATGATTGGCTGAAGAGTGTAATTGTAAATGTGTACAGAGGGAGGGGTGATGCCCTGGAAAGGGGAAATTGCAGAGGTATAAAGCTCTTAGATCAGATAATGAAAGTGATGGAGGGAGTTCTGGAAGGTATGATTAGAGAAAGAGTGAATATCAGTGAGATGCAGTTTGGGTTTATGCCAGGCATTGGGACCACTGATGCCATATTCATTGTTCGACAGCTTCAGGAAAAATATATTGGCAAGAAAAGGGAATTGTATTTTGTTTTTGTTGATTTGGAAGGGGCCTTTGACAGAGTCCCTAGAGAGGTGGTGGGGTGGGCAATGAGAAAGCTAGGGTTGGAAGAGTGGCTGGTTAGGGTGGTTATGGCCATGTACGTGGGTGCTCACACTCAGTTAAGGGTGAATGGAGCTTTGAGTGATGAGTTTCCCGTGAATGTTGGTGTGCATCAGGGGTCAGTTTTGAGTCCCTTGTTGTTTATCATGGTGCTTGAAGCCCTCTCACGTGACTTCAGAGAGGGACTCCCATGGGAGATGTTGTATGCTGATGATTTGGTGTTGATTGCTGAGAATGAAGGGGAGGCTGAGGAAAGATTTGAGAAGTGGAGAGATGGTGTGGGGCACAAGGGTTTAAGGGTGAATGCAGATAAAACAAAAGTGATGATATCTAGGATTGGTGGCAGTACAGTCAGAGGAGAGGGAGAGTGGCCATGTGCAGTTTGCCACGTGGGTGTGGGAAGTAATTCCATCTTGTGCAGTGTTTGTGATAAGTGGGTGCACAAGAGATGTAGTGGTATTGGAGGTGGACTGCGAGATGGTGCTGATTTCATGTGTGCGTTGTGTCGGGGAGAGCAGGCAGAGATTGTTGGGCGTGAGAGGGTTGAACTTGCAGGTGGGTCTCTTGAGTGTGTGGAGGAGTTTTGTTATTTGGGAGACATGTTGTGTGCCGGAGGTGGGGCTGGAGTTAGCTCGGTTGCTGGAGTGAGAAGTGGTTGGAGGAAGTTCAGGGAGCTGTTGCCTCTCCTGACATTGAGAGGACTCTCCTTACGTGCTAAGGGGTCTTTGTATGCAGCATGTGTTAGGAGTGTGATGCTGTATGGTAGTGAGACCTGGGCAGTAAAGGAAGAAGATATTCGCAGGTTTAAATGTACAGAAATGACAATGATTAGGTGGATGTGCAGTGCGTCCCTGCATGCGGGGCCTGGAGGGGCTGGGTTTACGATAGAAGAGTTGAGAGGTAGGATGGGACTGGAGTGTATTGGTGTTGTGATGAGGAGAGGCAGGCTGAGGTGGTTTGGACATGTGGAGAGGATGGGGGATGATAATTGGGTACAGAGGGTGAGAAGTGTTAATATTGGGGGAGGGGTTGGGAGGGGTAGACCGAGAAAGACATGGGACGAGGTCATTAAATGTGACTTAAGGGTTAAGGGACTGAATAGGGAGGCTGCCAGAGATCGAGCAGCGTGGAGAGCCGCCATTAGGTGACCAAGGCCGACACATGCAAGCATGTTGGAGCCTTCAAAAACGAAACGAGCCTAATAATATATTAGGCTGTGGATATTTGATTTAAATATGTTTTAATGATTTTTGCAAGGAATTGAAGATGCTATTGTATATCTATATTAAATTATTAAATAAAATGTCTTGAGAAAATGCAGATAAAAGTAAAACTAGCAACATCACAGCCTTTGTTTCCCTCTCCCTCTCTGGCCTCCGCTCCTCTCACTCGTCTATTTGAACTTCCATGAGTTAACAAGGAATTGCTCCGGTCCTACAGTCTTATTCATATTGTGTGAAGTAATTTGTCAGTAATGGATGCCCCCAGTACCAGGAGTAGCAGCTGTACTGCCCAGTCTTGGCAGCCAGATGCAGAGTGTGAAATTCAAATGACCGAGAGAGTGGAAATAAATTAGTTATTTGAGAGGAGCATGTCGAGACAGACAGATGAAGTGAAGGATCATTGTGGTGTGGATGTGGATGTGATAGGAAGCGTTAGAAACACATTAAGGTGTTTTGGCCATATGGAGAAGATAGAGAGTAACGAGGAGAGTGAATGTGAGTGAGAGGGAGGGGGAGGCCAAGGATGAGATGGAGGGATGGAGTGGAGAGCTATGAGAGAGGGGGGTGTGAGCTGGGAGCAGGGCAGTGAAATGACGGGGGACAGGGTGACATGGAGGCGATTTGTTGTGGCCAGTGGCCACCCCTTACAGGATTAAGGCATCTGGCAATAGATAGATAGAATAATAATAAATAAAAGTAAGTAAGAATGCTAGTTTATTTAAATATCTCAATATTTTACAGTAATTCCCACAAATATATGCAAATGGTTTGCACTAGCGCTTTGAAACATTGCTCAAGCTAAATATTAGATTGCGCACTTGTGCAAGTTACAGATATTGGAAAAAAATAATAATAAATAAAAGAAAGTAAGTAAGTAAGCATGTGAGGTGGTGTGTGGGGTGAAGAGAAGACGAAAGGGGGTTCAGGGAACAGCATGGTGGACTGAAGAGGTGAGAGAGGCTGTGGCACAAAAGAGGAAAGCATATTATGAGTGGATGAGGAACAGGGGCGTCGAAGAAGCTGAGAGACGGACGAGAGAGTTATATGTAGAGAGGAGGAGAGAGGTGAAAAGATTAGTAAGTGAGAGTAAGAAGAGAGTGGATGAGGAATTTGGAAGGAATTTGAGTGCAGAGTGGAGGGAATGTAAGAATATGTTCTGAATGGAGGTAAAGAGAGCTAGACAGGGTGCCAACGAAGTCAGTGGGGGTGTGAAAGATAAAAATGGTAGATTACTAGTGGAGAAGGGAGAAAAAGTAAACAGATAGAGAGAATAATTTAATGAACTGTTGAACATAGAGAATGAATGTAATGCAAGTATAAGAGGCTGGGGAAGGGCAGGGAGAAGGAGGGTTGTGAGAAGAGAGGAAGAAATTAGTAGGATGGAAGTGGTGGAAGCAATGAAGAAAGTTGAAATGGGGAAAGCCCCAGGAATTGATGGAGTGTGTGGTGAAATGCTGAAGCATGGGGGAGAGATAGTAATAGAATGGATGTGGAAGGTGTGCAGATTGGCTTGGGAGGAGGGTAGAGTCCCGGAGGATTGGAAGTCAGGTATTATTATTCCTCTGTACAGAGGAAAAGGGGAAAAAGCAGTGTGTGGTAATCATAGGGGCATTTGCCTTCTCAGTGTAATAGGAAAAGTATATGGTAGGATACTTATTGACAAAGTTAGGGAAATTACAGAGGAATTAGTTGGAGAAGAACAAGTTGGTTTTAGGAAGGGAAGAGGTTGTGTAGACCAGATATTCATTCTTAGATCCTTAGTGGAAAAGTTTCTAGAGAAGGGCAAGAAGTTGTATGCAGCCTTCATGGATCTGGAGAAAGCATATGACAGGGTGGATAGACAAGGATTGTGGAAGGTATTAAGAATATATGGAGTGGATGGGAAGTTGTTGAAGGCAGTGAAGAGTATGTATGCGGGTGCTAAGGCTGCAGTGCGTGTGGATGGCAAACTGAGTGAATCTTTCCATTTGAAGGTTGGATTGAAACAAGGATGTCATGTCTCCATGGTCGTTCAGTCTGTACATGGATGGGGTTATTAAAGAGATACAAGGCCGGGCAGTGGATGTTGGAGTGGCCCTAGTGAGAGAGGGCAGTGTGTGGAAACTCCCTGTACTATTGTTTACAGATGATACTGTGTTGTTGAGTGAAGACGGAGGGGAGCTGCAAGGCTTTGTAGATGAGTTTGGGTGAGTGTGTAAGAAATGGAATCTAAAGGTGAATGTAGGGCTGAGTAAAGTGATGGTCTTCGAGAGAAGTGAAGCCAGTGAATGTACAGTGAGATTGGATGGGATGGATATGGAGAATGTGAGTGCATTTTAAGTACTTGGGCAGTGTGATGAGTAAGGATGGAAGTCTGGAGGGTGAAGTGCTCGAAAGAGTGCAGCAGGGAAGAAAGGTTGCTGGTTCGTTGAAAGCAGTCATAAGAAACAGGGAGGTGAGCATGGAAGTGAAAAAGTTGTTACATGACAGTATTTTGATACCAACTCTAACAGATGGAAGTGAAGCTTGGACCCTGTTGGAAGGACAGAAGTCAAGAGTGAGAGCAGTGGAAATGAGTTATTTAAGAGGAGCATGTGGAGTCACATGGAGAGACAGACTAACAAATGAGGAAGTGAAGGAGCGTTGTGGTGTGGTTGTGGACGTGATAGGAAGCATTAGGAGAAACACGTTAAGGTGGTTTGGGCATGTGGAGAGGATGGAGAGTGAAAGACTGATGAGGAGAGTGTATGTGAGTGAGGTGGAGGGGGCAAGAGGGAGGGGGAGGCCGAGGATGAGATGGAGGGATGGAGTGGAGAGGTATATGAGAGAGGGGGGTGTGAGTTGGGAGCGGGGTAGTAAAATGGCTGGGGACAGAGTGACATGGAGGCGATTTGTTTGTGTCCACCCCGTGCGGGATTGAGGCGTCTGGCAATAGATAGATAGATAGAAGTATGCTAATTTAGGTAAATATCTCAATACTTTACAGTAATTCCCACGAATATATGCAAATGGTTTGTGCTTGTGCTTTGCAACATTGTGTAAGCTAAATATTGGTCAGATTGCACACTTTGCGCTTGCGCAAGGTAGTGAACTGTGGATTGCACATTGCGCTTGCGCAAGGTCCATTTTTGTTTGCTTCCCACCACTGTTCTTCAGTGCTTGTGCACTTTTTGCTACAGACTTACTGCAGCGAGGGCACTGGTGTTGTTTGCTCATGATTGGTAATAAAGAAAAGAACAAAACAAAAACAATGACAACAACAACAGCAAAAAGTATATAAAATACTGTGCTGTCCCCATTTGTGTCACCTTAATTCGAGGGGGGGGGGAAGAAAAAAAAAACACAAACAAACAACAGAAATTAGAAATCAGGGTGTCTGCGAAGTCACCACGAACAGGTGGGGTACGACTTGACTGCCCTTCTAGGAAAGGTAACCCAAACCAAGGTGCTGCAAAGTGCTGAGATAGTATTTTGCAACTTTTTCCAATTTGAGCTTTATGGCAGCAGCAAATACGTCTCTTAGGCAAGACCTCATTGGTTACAATACTGCCACTGTGCAAAGCAGTGCTAGTACAAAGAATGAAAACTGTATCCATTTTACACTAACTTAGCCCATAGTTTCACCCTTTTGCAGCATAATTCACATCCGTGTCACAGCACTTTTTTCATGACTAGGACAATATTACTATAGTCTGTTATTACAACCCAACAATCGCGATGGGGAGAGGGCAATTTCAGGCCAGGTTGGAGTAAAATGGGTAGGAAACACATGTACTATGACCCATTGTGCCCCATTTAACGAACATTGTTTGTTATAACCAACAGACGTTCGGTGGCCTTCGTAGTGTCCATTAAATCCAATATCCAGTCTATCAAGGTCCATTAAAGCGAGGGTCCACTGTATCTTAAGATCAGGCAGAAGAAAAAAGACACTAAACTGGCAACACTGCCTGAATGCCCAAGGTGTTTAAGCTGCCCTCACAATCACTAGTAACTGGCAGCATTCACATATTAACATTAATATTGTTCTTGTGAGGATAAGACTTGATATTGATAGAAACTCTACTAATGAGATTAAAAATATTTCTGATTTTGTCAGTACTGTATTTAATGACAGTGGAAAGTTATTATGATCAGTAAAGATTAAAACTGTATTCTAAATGGCAGTATTGACATGCATGTCTTCCATTACTACTGGTAACAGCAGTAGGTCACCTGCCTCAACATAAAGTAACACCCTAGTTGTCATGATTGTCACCATTAACCTTATGCCCAGACCACTATAGTATTCTTATCAGGCAATAGCCAGATGTATTATTCGACTGAATGAGTCATAAGAGACTGAGTAGTAGGCAAATCAGAAACCTAAACAGGGTGTTAGCTAACAACAGTATCAGTAATCATTACACACTGAAATCATCATTGTCACCATCACTGCTGATGTCTTAGGCCCACTGCTGATATCTTAGGCCCACCAAGACATAAAGTAACTTGGTGGTGGGATGAGGGTGTCGAAGCTGCAGTAAGGAGAAAAGAAGGCTTTTCCAGGAATGGAAGGGTGGTAATAAAGAGGAATACTTGGCTGCCAAGCGTAGGGCTGGAATACAGGGTGAAGTCAGAGTCACAGAGACTTTTACCTGATAACCCAAATCATGTGGAAAGGTAGAATATGATTCGAGGTGGCAAATCAGGTGAAGAGGGATAATCGGGATATTATAGGTGAGCAGTGTGTGATGAATGATGAAGGAAGGGTAGTGGTGAACAATGGGGATATTAAAGTTGCATGGAGAGAGCATTATTGCCAGTTGTTGAATGGGGAGTTTGACTGGGACAAGGAAGGTTTGGAGCCACCAGATCCAGTGTTTGGCCCTTGGCCTTTGACGCTGCTACTGTGAGTGAAGCAATAGATAGGATGCAGGTGGGGAAGGCAGCCTGTGTGTTTGGGTTGACTGCTGAAATATTGAAGACCTTAAGAGATATAGGAGTGAAGTTAGTCACTGAACTTATAAATATGATTATATATGAGTGTGTTCTCCCAGATAATTGGCTAAAGAGAGTAATTGTAAATCTGTACAAGGCGAAGGGTGATGCCCTGGAAAGAGGAAATTATAAAGGTATAAAACTTCTAGATCAGATACTGAAGGTGCAAGAGGCAGTAAAGCAGATGAAAACAGGGAAAGCTGCAGGTATGGATGGGTGCGCTGTGGAATACCTGAAATGTGGTGGAGCGACTATTGTTGACTGGTTAGTAAGATTGTTGAATGTGTGCTTTGTGCAAGGTATGGTGCCAATTGACTGGGCAAGTGCTTGTGTGGTCCCATTGTATAAAGGTAAGGGTGATAAGTATGAATGTACTAGCTTTAGAGGTATAAGTCTGTTGAGTGTGGTAGGTAAGGTGTATGGTAGAGTGTTAATTAAGAGAGTTAGAGAGGGTACAGAGGGAGTGATTGGTGATGAGCAGTGTGGCTTTAGGAGAGGGAGGGGATGTGTGGATCAGGTGTTTGCTGTGAGACAGGTGTGTGAAAAGTATTTAGCGAAAGGTAAGGATGTGTTTTGGGCATTCATGGATTTAGAGAAAGCATATGATAGAAGTGATAGGGATGCTTTGTGGAATGTTTTAAGATTGAATGGGCTTGATGGCAGGTTACTAAAAGGAGTGAAAAGTTTTTATGTAAATAGTAGAGCGTGTGTGAGAGTGGGAAATACTGTGAGTGATTGGTTTCCCGTGAGAGTGGGGCTGCGGCAGGGATGTGTGATGTCGCCTTGGTTGTTTAATATTTATATGGATGGTGTTGTAAGGTAGGTGAATGCAAGAGTGTTAGATGGAGGACTGAGTCTGGTGAATGATGGTAGAGAGTGGAATCTGAAGCAGCTGCTGTTTGCGGATGATACTGCACTGGTGGCTGATTCAGAGGAGAGATTGAGACAGTTGGTAGAGGAGTTTGGAAGGGTGTGTGAAAGGAGGAAACTGAAAATAAATGAGAATAAGAGTAAAGTGATGAAGTGTACGAGGTTGAGAGATGGTAGGAGGATGAATATAGTTTTGAATGGTGAGTTGCTTGAGGAGGTTGAGTGTTTTAAGTATTTAGGGTCACATGTTGCTACGGATGGAAGAATAGATGCAGAAGTGAAGTTTAGAATGAATGAAGTTGGAAAGGTGCTGGGAGGAATGAAAAAAGTGTTTGGATGTCGTTCACTCAGAATGGATGTAAAGAGAAGGCTGTATGAGGGTGTTGTGGTACCGACTGCATTATATGGGGCTGAAACATGGAATATGGGTGTAGCAGAGAGGAAAAGTTTGAATGTAATGGAGATGAGGTGTCTGAGGAGTATGTGTGGAGTGACGCGTATGGATCGAGTGAGGAATGATGAAGTGCGAAGGAGAACTGGAATTGTTCGGGAGTTGGCTGATCGAGTTGAACAGAGGGTGTTGCGATGGTTTGGGCATATGGAGAGAATGGATAAAAACTAGATCTGATGTGAGAGGTGTAAGGCTGAGAGGAAGACCACGAATAGGATGGATAGACAGTGTGAGGAGAGCGTTGGATGAGAGAGGGTTGTCTGTTGAGCAAGGAAGAGTGGCTGTGCATGATAGAAATGAATGGAGAGAAATTGTGAATGAATAAATGATGATGCAGCCCTGAGGGGATATTCTCCAGCTTTTTGTCTGATCAGCTGATCAGGTCAGGTGCAGGTAAGGGGCTGGATCCATTATGATGTGGCAGGGGTAAACCAGCTTTGCTGTCGGGCCCTGCTGCGGATGTCACTGACTGCACTGTGTAGTTGACCCTCGTGCGGTGTGGTATGGTGAGGATCTGTCCCTTCTCCCCTTTGGGGCTAAGATGCGAATGAATGTGTATGAGTGGATGAGTAAATTGGTAGTGTGTTGACCTGTCTCGGCTACCTCCCTTTTCTTGGGGGAAGCAGCCTAGGTATATGGATGGATGATTGGAGAGGGAGTGAATATTGATGAGATGCAGTTTGGGTTTATAGCAGGCAGGGGGATCTCTGATGCCATATTCATTGTTCAACAGCTTCAGGAAAAATGTATAGGAAAGAAAAGGGAACTGTGACTTGTTTTTGGAGAAAGCTTTTGACAGAGTCCCTAGAGAGGCGGTGAAGTGGGCAATGAGAAAGCTTGGGATTGAGGAGTGGCTGGTTAGGGTGGGTATGGCCATGTATGTGGGTGCTCGCACCCAGGTAAGAGTGATTGGAGATTCGAGTGATGAGTTTCCTGTGAATGTTGGTGTGCATTAGGGGTCAGTTTTGAGTCCCTTGTTGTTTATCATGGTACTTGAAGCCCTCTCACGTGACTTCGGAAATGGACTCCGATGGGAGATACTGTAATGTATTCTGATATTTTGGTGTTGATTGCAGAGGATGAAAGGGAGGCAGAGGAAAGATTTAGGAAGTGGAGAGATGGTATGGGGCACAAGGGCTTGAGAGTAAATGCAGATAAAATAAAAGTGATGATATCTGGGATTGGTGGCAGTACTGTCAAAGAAGAGGGAGAGTGGCCATGTGCAATTTGCCACAAGGGCATAGGAAGTAATTGGATCGTGTGCAGTGTTTGTGATAAGTAGATGCATAAGAGATGTAGTGGTATTAGAGGCAGACCGCAAGATGATACTGATTTTATGTGTGTGACGTGTCGGGGAGAGCAGGTGGAGATTGTTGGGAAATGAAAGGATTGAACTTGTTGGTGAGTCTCTCGAGTGTGTGGAAGAGTTATGTTATTTGGGAGGCATGTCATGTACTAGAGGTGGGGCTGGAGCTAACTAGCTCTGTGGCTAGGGAGAGAAATGGTTGGAAGAAGTTCAGGTAGCTGTTGCCTCTCCTGACATTGAGAGGGCTCTCTCAATGTCCTAAAGGATCTCTGTACGCAGCATGTGTTAGGAGTGTAATACTGTATGGTAGTGAGACCTGGGCAGTAAAGGAAGAGGATATTCGCAGGCTCAAACGTACAGAAATGACAATGATTAGGTGGATGTGCAGTGTATCCCTGTGTGCAAGGCCTGAGGGGCCTGGGTTATGATGGAAGAGTTGAGAGGTAGGATGGGACTGGAGTGTATTGGTGTTGTGATGAGGAGTGGTAGATTGAGGTGTTCTGGGCCTGTGGAGAGGATAGGGGATGATAATTAGGTGCAGAATGTGATAAGTGTTAATATTGGGTGTGGGGTTGTGAGGGGTAGACCAAAAAAGACGTGGGACGAGGTCATTAAGTGTGACCTCAGGGTTAACCCGAGGAATCCCATTGACGTATGGGTACGTCGCGATATTTTGTCACAGCTACACCCATCGATGTATGGTTATGTTGCGCAATTGCAAGGGTCATAATTTGCACAATTTTCAAGTTTCATGGGTAATTTTTGGTAGGCATATGTGGGGGACCTTCCTCTACCTGCTATCTAGCGGGGATACTGCCTGGCCACACTTAACCCCCCCCCTTTCCCACCACACTGGGCAATTCACCTGTTAGCAGTAATCTGGCCAGTAAAGGTATGTTGCCCCACGGTCTCTCCAATGATGAAATTCACTGTGAAAGTGATTCCTGAGGTGGAGGACAAAGAAGCTAGAGCAAGAAACAAACAGAAGTGATGAGGTGGTAATGTTATAAAGGAAGGTGCCATATGTGGATGTGTTTGGTGACTAAACAATGCTTCTATTGCCTATATAAATGTGTGAAAACCAATATAGTCTGTTACTACACATAAATTCGTACTAAATACATAAATAAATACGTAATTGAAAGTGGCTTGAATTAGTTAACCCTTCCATAGTTCGTTTTCTTCAGCCAGGTACCCTGAAAAAGAAGGAAAATGTAAGGTTGCATGACACCTGTATCAACATTTTTAAGCACAGGATCGCTATTTCTTTATGAATTTTCGATATTTCTCACCAAAAGCGATGGTTTGAGCCAGTAAAAAAAAAAATCCAAAAATGCTCGGGATTTTGGGGTATCGTAGGTTGGAAATCGGTCGGGACGTGACGGGTTAAGGGACTGAACAGGGAGGCTGCCAGAGATCGAGCAGCATGGAGAGCCACCATTAGGTGACCAAGACCGACGCATGCAAGCATGTTGGAGCTGTCAAAAACAAAAACTAAAACTATCATCATCATCATCATCTTTATCTCATGACCACTTTTGTTAATGATGAGGGTACTAAGAAAAAAAAAAACTAGAATAATGGCAGATATAGACTACAACTTCATTCATATCTCATTCAGGCTCCAGAAGTGATGGTTCCATCAGTCTTAACCCTTAGATGGCAAGAAACAAGTACAGAAGCATTAAAATTTCTGTTGCCATCAGTGAGTTAAAATGAATTGACAACTACCCATGGAAACAAGCTTGAAACAGTGGCATAACACATGAAATGGTAGTACAACCAGAGAGTTATGTCCTAAACATTGAAGGTTCTTGTCAGTGATAAAAATATTAACAGTATAATAAAGTCAGTATACCATTAACCACATGAGAGACTTTCGATAGGGGAAAACATTTTCATGGCATTCTTCGGTCCCCCACTGGATCTGCTGCCGGTGCTTTTCACAACAGCATGTGGTCAGTGGAGACCCTGGCCAATTGCCCTTTGGGCCCCTCCCTTTAAATATGGCCTAGAGTGAGAGGAGCTGGTTTAGTCAGAGATTTCAACAATGGGAATGACAGTATTGGGTTTCATGGTGGCAGTAGAATGTAACTGAAGTAACCTAATGTATTTTACTCCCCCACTGTTCAGAATCATTAAGGTATCAGCCTTCTTCCCATGCAAACGCACGTCAAAACTTTAATTAACTCATGAGATGCAGGGCTGATACACCCTCAGATGATTAAAATAATCCACTACCAGTGTACAGTATAACCAGTACTGTACCTGTATGATGTAAAAGATGATTAAAGGGGATGGAAGTTAAAAAAAGTAAAAAATAAATAAATAAAAGCTAAATCACAAATTGCCAGCTTCAGAGCATAGGAGCCTGAGGCTAGGCGACCATTGGACCAGAATACAGTAATCCCTCACTTATCCATACGTGCAGTATCTGGACTTGTTCTTTATCTGGATACTGGACCTTAGCTCTATTAAACCATTATCCGAATTTACTTGCTATTATCTGGACGTAAAAGTCCCCGAGGACTTCGGTCAGCCAGCTGACATGTTCAAACATTCGGTATCATGACCGCCGGGCTCTAGCTGTGCATGGAAATAGGCTGTAACCCACAACCTGAGCTAAAATGTCTGTCTGCCCTTGCAGTGAATGGTCAAACCCGTGCACTGGTCTGCTCACTTCCTACCAACCTTCAGCACTTGAGTAATACTGACTGAAACCCACAAGCTCTGTCAAAACATCCGTATACATCTCCACTGAATGTCCAAAGTTGCATGGCCACTGGGATAAGCCTTTCCCAACTGCCACCGTGCACCTAACAGAGAGCACAAGTCACAAGTCAGGTGAATCCGCCTGTCCGCCTCTACACTGAATGTTCAAAGTCGCCTGGTCACTGGGAGTTGTGTTTCTCAACAGCCAATACACATATAAGGCAAACCACAAGCCACAAGTCAGGTGAAAGCACATGTCCGCCTCGTGACAGAAGGGTGAAAATCCAGCCCACAGTCTCGTTTCTCCCCAACTCCCGTCCCTCCTCCATACCCTCCCATGCTCCACGCCTTGCCAGCCAGGCCTCCTGGCTCACTCCTCTCCCTTAGTCCCTCCCCTTCATCGCACTGAAAGCACTGACCCGAGACTTTTTAAAGTTTTGGGGCGTTTATTTGAATACTGTTGGTAGTATCAAAATTCCACAAAATCCACAAGAAAGTTCGCGAAATTCTGCATCTAGACATATGCTTAACTCTTGCAAGGTGCTGGCAAAATTTTGCACTAGGATGGTGGGAAGTTATATGAAGGTAAGTTTTACTCTTGAACACCATTTATTTTCACTGCAGTTTTGTTATTCTACTCATCAGATTTCTGTGTTTTTATTAGCTTACCTATACACACCAACAAAGATGATGGCATACCATTTATACCAATATAAGCAATTTTTATGGCATAATTGGCTGTGGATTTATTTTTATTTTTTATTTTTTTTATTTTTTTTATTTATTCTTTTTTTAATGCAAGGAAGAAGAGACCAAAGGCTGGGCCCACAAAACAGTTCCTTCCGAGAAAAAACAAAAATAATACAAAAGAGAGCCAAATTCACAATCTGTTCATATTGAGATGCCTGGACACACTCCGTTTGAAAGACAAGAGATCATAGAAAGTAGGAAATACAGACAAAGGGAGACAGTTCCAGAGTTGACCTGTTGCATAAATGAAGGAGTGGGAGTAACGGTTAACTCTTGCATTAGAGAGCTGGACAGAAAAGGGATGAGAGTTAGTTGCTAGATTGGTGCTGTGCACTCATTTTAGAGGTGCAGGGATGCAAGCAGACAGTTTAGAGGAGCAGTGACCATTGAAGTAGCGATAGAAAAGAGATAAAGAGGCAACAGTGTGGCGAAGAGACAGAGGTTGAAGGGAGCCAGTAAGAGGAGGAGAGTTGATGAGACAAAAAGCCTTTGACTCCACCCTATTGAGAAGAGCTGTGTGTGGGGAGGCTCCCCACACATGAGAGTTGTACTCAAAACAGGGACGAATAAAACCCGTGTATAAAGTCATCAACTGTGCAGGGGTAAAGAAGGCATGGAGTCGGCTTAGCACACCTAATCTCTTGGAAGCAGATTTTACAAGAGATGCAGTATTATCTTTCCAAGATAAGTCTCAAGTGAATGGAACCCCAAGCATGTTCAAGGATGATGCAGGATTGAGCTGGATATTATTTAACATTAGTGGGTACTCTTCTGGAAGATTTTGACGGGTTGATAGATGTAAAAACTGAGTCTTTGATGCATTAAAAACAACAAGATTATTTTTGCCCTAGTCAGAGATACGAGGCAAGTCAGACATCATGTGTGCCGTAGCTTCATCCCTTGTTTGTTCAAGTAAATGCTGAGATGGACGTTGCAGAAACCAAATGGAAAGGTGAAGGGTGGAGTCATCAGCATACGAGTGAATACGGTTAGATGTACAGCTTAGATCATTGATGAATAAAAGAGAGTTGGTGATAGGAGGATGACCAGGAGTCTGAAAGGTAGGTGAGAAGATCGCCAGTGAAGTACCTTAGGTAGGTGGGGCATTTGTATAAGGAGGAATTATGATATAGGGGTCGGAGGGAGGACATGGCCAT
>JAGKTI010000921.1:81352-93679 GCA_018397915.1 Birgus latro
AAGGATTAAGTATGGATATGTGTTCATTAAGGTTCTTAGAAATATATATATAATGGTTAATGATAGATATATACTTTTAACCTTTTCCAGATACATGTAGTTTGCACATTTCTTTCTACTTTTTTTTTTTTTAGTCTCTGTAGTTCACACATTACTGTATCAGAGAAATGCCATAATTTGCTGGTTGTACTATTTCAGTCCTCAGTTTGTATATTAATCAGTTGGCATTGGTAGTCACTAAATGTGAGGGCACTTAGTACGGGTAGCTTCAGCGTCCTGTGGAGGTCGTACTGTTCCTGTTGCGATTCTGATTTCTTGCAGTCTGCTTTCCATTTTCCTGACACAACAGTGCACTGCACAGATCATTAGTACGACTGCAACAAGAGAGATAGCCACAGGGGGAAACACAGCTGTTGGATGAACCCATGAACGGCTGATGGCCAGAGAAAATTGATCCATAGTGAAGTCACTGTCATTGAGGAATGTTAGCATACACAAGTTGGGGGAGGCGATGGTGTTCGCATACGGTAGGTTGGAAAGTATGTCGATTGGTTGGAAGATGTCATAAGAGTGTTTACGGACTGACTGGTGATAGAGTGTGGCATAAGTGATGACCGACTGATTTGACTGTACAGTAGTCTGGTGCTTTGTAGAGACCACTAGCAGGTATGGATCGGACTGAAGAACCAGGACACATGATGGTGACAGAGATGGGAACAGTCAAGAAGTACTGGATGTGGTTGAGGTGAGCATGGTGTACTGGGAGTTCAGGAGCTGGGACAAAGGAACAGGCCAAGTATATGGAATGGTTGTGAACTAAGGCAGACTCAAAGGGTGTAGCGCTGCTAGGGAAGATAGCGAAAAGGTGGGCAGCACATAGACGAGAGGTAGGGGTAAGGGAAGAACATTTCTGGAGGTCTGTGGAAGAAAGGAAGGCAACTGAGAGATGATCATGGGAGAGGAGGAAGTATTCTGAAGGAACAGATACTTACAGTAAGGAGTTGTTGTACCGGAAGGGAAAAGGAATGATGTGGAAGAGGTTGAAGGTGATGGTAGAACATAGAGGATTATAGATGATGACATATTTGGTGAGAAGAGTGGCCTCGAGAATTGGATAGTAGTATTCTGGAGAGGAGTAGGGGAGTCCTGGGGACAGACCGAAAGTAGAGTGAGCCCATTCTAGTACAGAATGGAGAGCTGAGATAGGTACTAAGTCTGCAGTGACACGTCCATTAATAGCATCAACTAGGATACGAGCCAAGGTAGAGACTTGAGAAAGTAGAGTCAGTGGCTAGTTGGAGATTATCCATGTTTAGTTTGAGGTAGAAGAACTGAGAAATAAGGTTGAGATTTGAGAGATGTTGTTTTAAGATGTCGGTGAAGTTGTTCAGAGCGTAAGTTACTTCATTTAGGTGGGCTGTAATCTTCTGTAACATAGTGTGTTGGACCTTGATGACTCAGCGTTGAGATTCTAGGGCTGAAGCTAAATGAGCAAGATCTGATTTGAAGCCAGAAAGGTCACAGGCTGTAGCAATGCCAAACAAGCCACTTAGAATCTCACCTCCAAAGTCAAAGAGACCTCGTTTCACACACGAACGACCTATGGGTGTCTGAGTGGAAAATGTGTCATTTAGCTCAGTGAATTTGTCAGTTATTATCGCAACTTCCAGGAGAGTGGTAGGAAAAGATGATATAAATACTGATTTGGGTTGTGTTTCCCCATGATGGCCGAGAGATGGGTCTTGATTTTGTGTAGCTGGTGCGCATAGGCAGGCAGGGCGATGGCTACATCGGTCAGGGGCACAAGGTCGTAGCGTAGGGAGACTACATCTTCGATGAGCATTACCTCACCTCCCTAGCCGACCAAGGCCCCAGGACGTACTTCACCATCGTCCTCCCTGAACCCGGACCCTAGGAGGGTCAGCACTGCCAGCAGGTAGACCGCTAACATCGTACCTAGAAGATTAGGGTAGAATTAATGGGAGAGATCCTAGAGAGGTTGACGGGTGGAATGCAGTTTGGATTGATATTGATTGGTTGATGAATGAATAGGTGTAGGTGGAGATGGAGGAGAATGATGGATAGGTGGAGATGGGGTAGAATGAGGGATTTGTGGAGTAAGAGGGGTAGCAGTAGGCTGTGCAAGTGACTCTTTCAACACTAGGCCTCGTGGTGCACGCTTTAAATCATTTGCATGGACCCATTTGATGTCTTTAACAGACAGTTCTTGTATGTGAAATTTGTTACCTTGTTGAGTGAGCATGTGGTGGGGCCCTGTAAATGTCATCCAATTTAGAGGTACACTTATGGGAATGAGCAAAGACTAGATCGTCGATGTTGATAGTGATAGGAGAGGCAGATTTATGTCGGTGCTGTATCATGTCCTCCTGAGATGAAGCCAGATTGGATGTTACATACTGATGGATTGTTTGGAAGTTTGCCAATTTTACATTGACATAATCATCCATGTTATAGATGGGGTCTGGCTTTGAGGATAACAGGGAATATGGTAGGTCTTTGTGAAAACCGAAGAGGACAAAGAAGGGAGATTCGCCAATTGATGCACTGATGGAGCTATTGATTGAGGATGCCACTTGGGGAATCCAGTCATCCCATGATGAACTATGGGAGCCTAGATGTCTGAGGCACTCTTAAGATTTTTCTATTGTGGCACTCTACAAGGCCATTGGAAGCCGGATGGTTAGGCACGACATTGTATTTATTAATTTTAAAGCGGCGACAGATCTCATCCTGGAGACTATTGTTGAACTCAGTACCGTTGTCGGTGAGGATGTTATGTGGGGTACTGAACGGGCAAATTATGTGATCCACGAAGGCACATGCAACACTCTTCGCGGTCTTATCTGAGAGGGGCATGAGGACACAGTCGCGCGAGAAGTGGTCGACTGTGACAAACAAATACTCAGCGCCTGATTCCATAAGAGGGAGCTTTAGATGGTCGATGGAGACTGTTTCCCATGGTCGTGAGGGGATTGAGTATTGTAAGAGCAGTGCAGGCAACACGGTTGATCCTTTGTGGCGGTGGCATGAGACACAAGAGTCAGAGTGCACATTGACATCACAGCGCATGGTTGGCCAATAGTATTCGAGACATGCTTGGTGCAAGCATTGGTCTTTACCTGGATGGAATGCGTGAGGTGTTTCATGAACTATATGAAGGACCGCAGATATTAGGTCAGTAGGGACGAGATGGTGTACTTCTCTATTGGGCAAATCCTTCCCTGTAAGTAATGTTTTCCTGTACAAGAGATCATCTTCTAGTATGAACTCGTCTAGTGGTACTGGTAGAGTAGGTAAGGTCGAGGCATCTCCTGATCCTAGGAAATAAACTACTTTGGACCATACGGGGTCTTTGCACTGAGAGTTTTGAACAACCTCTGATGTTGGTGTTGTGCTTTCAGTTACACTGGGCTGCAGTGATGTGACAGCTGCTGCTACAAGACGTGAGAGTGCATCCGCGACTACATTCGATTTTCCTGGGACATACTGAAAAGTGGGATTGAAGTCCTGGTTGGTGACGGACCATCTAGCTAACCTACCTGTGAGGTTGCGTCCCTTAAACCGGTCACATAGAGGGAGGTGGTCTGTCTGGATATGCACTGGATAACCATAGACTTTATCTCTGAAATGTTTCAAGGACCAGACCACTGCTAAAGCTTCTAGATCTGTGACACTGTAATTACGTTCAGCGGTTGTAAGGGCGCGACTAGCATACGCAATTACATGCTTCCTTGATGCTTGATCAAGTTGCATCAGAACTGCACCAAGTCCTCTACCTGAGGCATCTGTGCATAGAAGAAAGGGTTTCGTATAGTCAGGGAATGCTAAAATTGGGGCATTTACAAGAGCTGTCTTTAGTGCTTGGAAAGCCTGTGACTGATCGTTAGTCCAAACAAAGGGTACATTCTTCTTGAGTAAGGTTAGAGGAGCGGCGATCTTTGCATAGTCCTTAATGAATCTACGATAGAAACCATTTAGGCCCAGGAAGCTCCTTACAGTATCGGTAGTGGTAGGTTCCGGGAAATTGATGATCACCTTAGTTTTGTCTTCATTAGTATGGATGCCTTGTGCATCTACGACATGTCCTAGAAAGTTGATTTTCTTCCTGAGGAAGTCACATTTACTGAGGATGATTTTCAGGCCTGTTAGCAGTAGCCATTCAAATACTTGTTGTAGTTTGGCAAAATGTTCAGGGATTGATTTACTCACAACAATGATATCATCTAGGTAAGCAAAAAGAGAGTGTCCCATCATGCCACCGAAGACCGAATGGCTAAGTTACATGACTACTGAAGGAGCATTCCTCAAACCAAAAGGGAGTCTCATAAACTGAAAATGTCCGGAAGGGGTACTGAAGGCTGTAATTGGGCAAGAGGATTCTTCCATTTCGACCTGCCAGTAGCCACTGAGGAGGTCTAGGGATGAAAAGAGTACGTTGTTTTCACCTAGTGAGTCTAGCAGATCTGTGAGGACAGGTAACAGGAAACGGTCTGGAACAGTTACAGAATTTACTTGTACTTTACAGTAGTCCATTACTGGTCTAAAGTTGCTGTCCTTCTTGGGGACTAAGAAAAGTGGGGTATTCCACGGACTGACAGAGGGTTCAATAATGTCCTGAGGTAACATTTTCTGTACCATCTGATCTGTTTGTTTTCTCAAGCTGTGAGGTAACCGTTACGCTGGTATGTAAATCGGCTGAGTTCCTGGTACTAGTTCTGTGATGTTTGACAAAGTCTGTCCTGCCCATTGGTTCTCCGGGTAAGGCTACCACATTTCTGTAAGAGTGCAAAAGGTCGAGCAGTTGAGATTTATGTTGTGGGAAATCCTTGCAAGTTAGATTCGAGAGCAGGTCAGGTGAACGAGTCGGAGCAGATCCTGTAGAGTTGATGGCACATATACCTGACGGGTCACTATCATCATCAGCATGAACAGTAGGGATAGAGGAATCCTGGCACATCTTTCCGGCCGCTGGGTATACCAGGAAGTCTCCGATCTTTACACCACTTTTAAGTTTCAGTGAAGAATTAGTGACACTGAGCAAATACAGGTAGCATAAACTGTCCTCTAAGACCATACACCATGCTGACTCATAAGTTTAGCCATTCACATCACACGTCTCAGGTAGTATTAGTACGTCCACTCCTTCTTTCGCACCTACAACACGAACAGAGACTTTGCTGAACTCATGCGGTAACAAAATTGTGCAAGTATTCGTTACTGCACGCCTCGTCTCTGCGTGTTGGAAAACATCAGTCAAACTCCGTGAGGTAGTTAACTGAGACGTGTCAGAGTAGGCTATAGTGCTGCTGTTAGAGGAGTGAGGAGTTTGGAAGAGCCATTTCTGAATGCTGAGGATATGTATCATTAGGTGTAGAGGGATTTGTTTCCTTGCTCTCAGATAGTGGTGGAATGATCTCTTTATTCTCTGATGATGATGATGATAGCTTGTCGTGCTCTGTACTCTTAGGTAGGTTGGGAGTAAGGGGGGACTGAATGACTGAGTTTATTGCAAGTACAGGACAGGGACATTCCATGCTGTATACTGGGAACCCAAAAATGTCTGTACTACCACAGGCAGGTAATAATGCAATGGAGTGTTGTGCCATGGTGGGTAAGCCAATGAGGGCATCTGCTGGATATTTCAGTTCCTTAGTAACATGAAATTCTATTGGGAAAGGAATCAAGGCTCTGTCTAGTTGTACTTCTAAAGTGACTCTTCCCTTGACCTTAAACTCTGAGCCTTCTACACCACATAGGCGAATGTCAGGTGGCTCAAGGAAACTGACCTTTTTGTGTTTTCTTCGAATGATGTTTAAGGAGGTATAAGAGATCACGTTTACTATAGATCCTGTGTCCATGAAGAACGATGTTTGTATGTCATTACTCTACCCTAGAATGACTAAGCATGAGGAAGTTATGGGTCCTACATGGCAGATGGGGAGTTGGTGTTCTGGTGCTACATCGCATTGGTCCGATACGGGTGCGGCGCTTCCCCCGACAGGCGGCGGTTTAGGTAACAACATTCCTCAGTAATGTGAGTCGTACTGGTCTCATGATACTTGCATGTAGGAAGACGCGAGCGGGAAGGCGTATGCTGTCTAGTTTGGGAGTGATGGCATCTGTCTTTACGGTCTTAACTGGATTCTCAATGTCCGGGGTTACCACAGTCCCAGCATAGAACCGAGGATTGTCTGTTCCGTTCGACACTAGATTGATCACGACCGGCAGTTGGTGAACGATACCAGGTAGAAGAACGATGTGTGGCAGGTTTTCCTCACGTGGCAGGATGGGAACGGGAGTGGTCTGGTTGAGTGGAAGTGTGACAGACCTGGGAGAACAAGGGGCAGTTTGTGGCCTGACACATTCGGTTCGAGCCTGTTCTTTCTTGGATAGTTTTAGTGATCAGGACAATTTTATCTTCTGGATTGAAACCTGTCTCCCGGGCTATCTTCTTTTGTCTAGGATCAAGCCAGTTCTGGAATCTCAGGTAACCTAGTAAATCTGCAAAGTTGTTGAGTAAAAGCATAGGAGCTCCATCTACTTCTTCTATCCATTTTGTTCCTACAAGTAATTGGCGCATCTCACTACTAGTTGCTTTCATTGCAGCAGCTGCTTCGCATAGTTTGGCATTTTGTGTTGGAACTGTCATATCCTCGTCCAGCTGAGTGAGGAGATTAGTTAACCCAATGAGGGATGCAGCATTGGAATGCTGGCAACAAAGCTTTATGAGTTCTTAGCGGAACTCATCAAAGGTTTTAATGTCATCTAAATGACCTGCGTGGATCGCTGCTCCGACGTCCGATTTGCCTTGGTGTAATCAACCCATTAGATAAGAGACTTTGAGGGGTTCATCTGTAATCCTCTGATTTTGGATGTCGGTTTCTGCCTCTCTGAGGAAATCGTAAACTGACCAAGTCGACTCCTCACCGGTAAATTTGGGACAATTGGCATCATCGAGATAGATGGACTGTGGGGGTGGGGTTGTATGAGCCATGGTTGGAAGTGTGGAAGTTGCTGAAGTAGGGGATTGAGAGAGAGAAAAGGTAGTCGTAGTTAAGCGTAAGGGAGACGGGAGATGAAGTGGGGCAGGAGAGTTAATGATATTGGAAGGAGCAGAGATAAAAGAAAGCTGTGTAGAATCTAAAGTAGAGTATGAGGTATCTGGATTGAAAGTATGTGGTTCGGTGGGAAATGAAGTCTGTGCGGCCGAGGTGGGTCGTGGATACGAGCGGCCGCTACGAAGGTGAGTCACTGAATCGTCCTCGGCGGGTGATGTGTGATCATTAGCAGTTTGTTGGCTGTGAGCGGTGGGAGTAAGTTCCGTATATTCAAAGTATGACATGTAGTGTGGCGATGTAATGGAGGGATTAAGTTCCATATATTCAAAGTATGACATGTAGTGTGGCGATGTAATGGAGAGTGATGGATGAGTAGGTATATGTGTATACTGTATGTACAATATGAAGATGGGTGAATGTACTATAAGAATGGAAGTGGGAATGAATGAAGATGAGTGGATGTGAGGTTTAATAAATAAAAGGTGAAGTTTGAGATGAGCGATAAATATACTCGGTGAGGGTGAGTATGAAATGAGGTGAGTGAGATGAATATTTACATAATATGCAATCTGCAGAGAAAATCCAGAGAATAATCTCTATCGAAAGTCAATAATGGGTGGATGAGGATAAACTATAATATAGTTACACAGCTGAATTGTGAATGAAGTGGGGGATTTCGGTGACTTGTAGTGAAGACAGGACGTGTAACTGGTGAGTGGCGGGTCAGCTCGCTGGGGATGAGAGTGGTTGCGAATGTGGAGGTAACTTGCTTGGAGTTAAGACTGTGTTCAAAGGGAGATGGCATAGTCCACAGTGGATGCAACACGAGTTGTAGTACCTGGGGGTATGGACGATGAGTCTTGGAGGAAGCGGGTTGGCTAGCTAGTCTTGAGTCGAGATGTGAATAGAGGGTTGGCGGCCTGAGAGTTAAGATGAGGCTGAATGAAGGCGGTTTGGCTCGGTGGCTTGTGGTTGGGAGATGGTACGTGAATACGGGGCCGATGAGTCAATCAAGCCGCACCCAGACCATATGGATGAGGCACCTAGGGGTGAGGCTGTGAGGTGCGGGGGCGAGGGCACATTTCCCCACAGGGCAGGTGCAGAGCTGGTGGGGAGTAGATGCAGTGGGTGGTGGCGGGGTGAACGGCAGACAGTGGTGAGGTGACACCTTGAGAGGAGGGGCCACTATATGACAAGCACTGAACATGTGCTGAGAGTAGGTGGACGAGACAGGTGGGTGGGTGGGGCGGATTAGAGAATGGCACTGGTGAGTCAAGTGGCACACCCACAGAGGCACACCCGGTATTACACCATACGGAGACAAGAGGCACCGAGGGGTGAGGCGGTGAGGTGCGGGGGCGTTGAGTATTTGTTGGTGTCATTAAACACTGTAGGAGACGGTCAAGAAGGATGGTTCGACACACCTCTGCTACCAGATGTTATCCACAGTCCTTTGGAGATTTAATGAAAGTCCTAGAGTAGTTATTTAAGGGCTTTAATTGCAGAGTAAAGAAACAAGGTGTTCCCCTTAAGAGTGTCGGCCCTTTACTGGCTTACATCTGCGTAGCCCTCACTGTGAGAAACATGTTTGGGTCAGCTTTTTTGATCTAGCAGTGGGGATATACGGGGGGGGGGGGCTGAGGATGTTACAGGGGGGGCCATATGCAGTGGGGGGGGCATAGATATAGGGGGGATGGTACAGGAGTCAGGTGGGGTCAGGCAGTATCCCCATTTGACAGCAGGTAGAGGAAGGTCTCCCACATATGCCTACCAAAAATCACCTGTGAAACTTGAAAAATGTGCAAATGACTGACTTTTAAATTGCATAACGTATGTGTACGTCGTTGGGTGTCTCCATGACAAAACATTACGACGTACCCATACGTCGCCGGGACGCCTCGGGTTAAGGTAGGAGACTGACCTACACCCCAGGTAGCATCTACACAATAATAATAATAATAAAAAAAAAAAAACTTAGCCAGCTCTTGGACTTGAACTGCAGCCCCTAGTCCAGGGTGCATCCAGACCAGGGTGATCTAGCAGTCTCGCCACCAGATACAATTGGTAGATTTGGTGTCAAGATATCTGCAAACTGTATGTAATGGTGTATGAATATGAGTCTCACCATTCAGTACATCTGTTGTAGTAGGTAGTGTTATTTTTTCTTTCAACAAAGCATGTAGAAACTTGAGCCAGGGACCTTGCTTTGTGTTTAGTTAATGTCCTGAAAGGACTCTGTGGAGACTTAATCAGGATTTTCCTGACACATGATATTATGAGATAGCAGTGGAAATAAGGATGGTGCCAATTTTAATGCTTTGTAGGTGGACAGAAAACTTGACCTTGTGTTTCACAGAGGACATTTACTAACTTGTTTGTTGCTGTTGTGCAAGATAATGCACTTGATATTGGGAATGGGATTTCAGCCTGTTATGTCTAACAGAGTGTAAAGTATACTGAGAGGCAATGAAAATGCAGTCTTAGTTTAAAAATATATTGATAAAAAATTTATGAGGGCTTCATCTTTATGTTATGGGAAAGGCAATACAGTATTTTGGTCCAGAATAACTGGATAAGGCTAAAAAAAAAAAAGTCCAAACTGTCCCATTACATTTACACATGCCCTATAAGAAAAACTGACTGTATCTGGTGTTACCACCTTGTGCTCCAGCACAAGCTTTCAAGTGACGAGATGTTGACAGACAGAAACGACGAATGAAAGCTTACGGGATAACAACCCAGTGATGTTGCAAGGCTTGAGTCAGATCAGCAATGTTGCTAGTGGAATCTTCCTTTGTCACACATGTCGTCCAAGTTTGTCCCAGAGATGTTCATTTGGGTTCCTGTCAGGTGACACAGGAGGCCAGTGCAACACCTCCACATTATGGTGACAAAGAAAATCTTGTGTTACCCAGGCTGTATGGGGTCGTGCATTACTGTGTTAAAAAACAAGCCTCTTGGTGTTGCCACCATGTTGGCCCAACAACGGAAGAAGAATTGGCAGTAGAATATTGGCAACGTATCATTACATTGTCAGATTTCCATGAACAGACACAAGCTGAGAGGGAAGTGAGCACTGATGGCATCCCATACTGTATCGCTGCCACCACCAAAGCAATCTCTCTGAGTTACACAGTGACATGCAAAATGTTCGCCATGACACTGGTAAACTCTGACTTGCCCATCAGGTAAGCTCATGCTGAACCTTAACTCATCTGAGAATATTACATAATTCCATCTCTGGTTGGCAATATAACCCCCCTGCTGCAGCCCAGTCCTGTCTTGCAAGCCAGTGCTGGTGATTCAAAATCTGACCTCAGTAAGTTCAACATGCATGAAGGCCAGCTTCAGCAAGATGCTGGTGAACAGTCCGTGACTTAATGGGCCTTTTTCTTGTCTTGATAATACTATTGGCGGTTGCTGCAGCTGTCCATAAGCAATTTCGAAGATAGCACCTGACAATATCATGGTCATGTTTTGCTGGCATTGCTCACTGTTCACCTGGGCATGAACAATCTTCTACCCTTCTGGTGAGTTGATAGCATGTCTGCAGACATGATATTGTCAAAAGGTGCACATTAAATTGGCATGCAACTTGATTCTGTTATGTTCCCAAGTTCAGCATCCCTTTGGCTTGATTCCTGTATGCTAACGTTAGACATGGCATGATGATTATGCATGTTAACGTCAGTTCCATTGTGGTGTTAGTAGGGGTTACACCCTCACCCTCCGTGTCAGCAACGCTCTGGTCAAAGCGCTCGTGCAAATAAAGAAGAAAACTCATAGATATGTTTCTACAAAATTATTCATTATCCTCGAGCGGGTTGGAAGTGGTTCAAATCTACCAAATATGTGAATCATTTGACCTGTAGTACACTGCTTAGAGCTTGCCCAACTGTAAACAGGTAAATCATTACAGGTATGTGTTGATACACAGCAGTTACATTTTCATTGCCTCTCAGTATATTTCACCATCATCATAACTCATTATTGGTGTTAACATGACCAAAGCAAATCTAAAGCAAGGCTCATTTATCTTTTTGAGCTATGAATCATGCCGTGGTTGTTACTGTTGCAACCCAAGGCTTATCTGGACATGAATCCAGTGAACTACAGGAAACTAACCATTTCATCCAGTAATGAAGTTATGTTGAAGGGTTGTTTGTATTGTGATAATGTGATGCATTAAGTGAGTAAGCTTATTGTTGTGTGTGTGGGGATGAATTGCAGTGTGGGTGGATTGGATTGTTGGTGAACTGTATTTTATGTTGAGATTGTAGCAGGGAAGGGACAAGAATCATAAAAGAAGGAAGGACCAGTTCAGATCTCTCTTCTGCACTGCAAGAAGTGAGACTCCTTGTAACACAGCAGTGTCAGGGCAGTAGGGGTCCTATATGAAGAAATTGCTCTTCTTTCCCTGTTTAACCCCTTAACTGCGGGGTTGACAGAGGCGGTTCCTGCCCGTACTGCGGGGGTAATTCGTGCTCCGACTCACTTTTTAAAAATATATGCCAAAAATCAGTTTTTTGTCCTAGAGTATTATAATTACATATGCATATGGCACATACCTTCAGCTTTCTCATGGGATGTTTTTTTAGCACTTGGCGACTACCATATGACGTGGAGATTTCTGAAGTTGGGTAACGAAGTCTCCAATTTTCACTTCCCGACAGCCCATAATATGAATACCAATGCCCGATATTATCACTAGAAACACTAATCAGTTATTTCCCAGGAGGTTTGATCCATTGTCACCAACCGTCACTAGAGTGACGACCCGCGGTTAAGTGGTTAATTATCATGTACCTGCACTAATCCTCTCTCCCATTAGGACCAAGGGAAAGAGTGGAGCGAGGACATGTCTCCTTTCTACAATGCATCAGAAGTTGCAGTCACCAGCTACCTTGCCAGAGCAGTTGTCAACTTCATGCTCACTGGGGATATGCGCTGTGATATTGAGTTTGGACAAACCTGTCAGGTCTCATAAACTGCATTCTTGTACAATCAGGGTTCCTTAACACTGTCTCAGACTGTCAGGACATGAAGAGATCAAGCTGTACTGTACTAAAGCAAATTGGGATATTGGATATGTTTGGAACCCCCACCTATATAAACAGATTATTTTATTGTGACTGTACAGAAGTGCATATTGTCAACATAGCCTTCAGTCATGAATGAGTTTGTATGCTTGTTTTGCATATACTGTACTGTACTGGCAGAGTTTAGTGAGTTTTTATTCAATGCCAAA
>JAGKTI010000921.1:94089-106381 GCA_018397915.1 Birgus latro
GGTTCGATCATGGCTGAGAAGAAGAGATTCAAAAAGAATCTATGACAATCTCTGCAGGGAACTGAGGTTGGAGGATGGATCTGCCTTCTACAGCTACCACCTGGTGAATTCAACATTACAGATTGAGAGGGACACATTTGGGAAGGCTTCCAATGAGTACTTTGATGGAGGGCGGCCATTTTTCTTGTTTACATCCGGGCCACTTGCTGCTCATCTGACGAGTTGCTCTCTGTTCAACCAGGGAGCACAAGCCACCCACCAACCGTTGCTTGCGAGAATGCCCTTCTGGCCAGCAAATGCTCGGCGCTCGGCAAACAACGAGCGATAAACAGTCCAGTGTGACGCCACCTTTACTGATGGTGCTGCCAGTGCCACCTGGTGTCTGCTGGTGAATATAAATGAAAGTCCTCAGTGCATCCATGGATTTTTAGGATGAACAAGAGCTTGTAACTTTTATTTGCCTTTGTTTTTTGTGAGTTTATTCACATTCTCCTTGTATGAATCATGTTGATACTTTACGTCCAGTCATATGACTTGTTGGTGAAGCTCAACAGAGAAGGATGGACTGAAGCAATTTCTCGGATGCACATATGTTTGGCTGTTACAGATTTTTACTTTTATAGTAGACATGAATAATATTGAAGAGAGATACTGAGAGGTGAATATGCATATGCAAACCCACCTGGTTCAAATTCAGTAAAGAGGCAGATGTTTGGACAGAAGTAGTATACCGTGTTTATGACTGTAGTGCAGATTTTCACTATTGTAGTTCTTATTTAGTAATAATGTGACTGATGAATGGTACTGATTGGAGGTATTGAAAGATGAGTGTACATTTGTGTGAATGTGACTATAATGAGTTAACATTTTAGTGGATGTCAGTTAGGAGCCAAAGACTCCCCCTCCCCTCCCCACCATATATTTTGCCGTTCCAAAATAGGGTACGCCATACACTTATATGCTGAGAAATATGGTACGTGGTATTTTCATCAAATGTGTATGGAAAATGAATATTGCTATTATGCATATCAAGCAACATTTACATCAGCCAGCTCCCAAATATAATATTGTTATTGTTGAAGTTATAGTGTTCTGCTTGTTGAACTTTATAAAATTTAGTAGAATAGTGAACAGAATAATCTGAGTGTTTCTCCTTTTCTCATCCAACTTCTGTGCTGTGATAGATGCAGGAATTGTGTTCTTAGTTGCTATTTCTCCTGAATGTTTATAGTTTCACCCTCAAGTTGAATAGCATTCTTTGTGAAAATTTTCTTTCCACTCCCTGAGAACAAGGGACACAGTATTACCCATTTATTTACTTAGTTGTAGTATATAGGGTTTGACCTTAGCTTGTGTTATGCAGTCTTCATATCTTCAAGTATATTTATCTAATCCCCAAATGGTGTAAAAGGCCACTGAAAAAAGCAAGAGTGGGGAACTGTACAACTCTTTGTATTAATGAAAGATGTATAGGTATGGCAAAAAGCTTTTTATCCATACAGTAGAGAAGGAAAGGAGATTGTTCTTCAGGCTTCATTGCTTCCCTCCCTGATTCATAACCACAGTAAGCAAACAGCGATACTCTGAATCTCCCAAGCCAGTGCTAAAGTAGGAAACTGAATGAAGATGATGCAGATTTCTTGAACAGTTCCCCAAATATTACATAAAAGTACACTATGTTTAAATGAGATTTTGGTGCTGTGTACAAATGGTAATCTTCATAATGTAATATATGTTGTGGTAAGCAGGGCACCCACCCTCCATCACAGCACCTTAGTGACTACCCAGAGTGACAAGCACAAATGGTTTCCTGTAAACCAGGAAACCATTTATGAGTATTGTGTTGGGTGGAAACCATATAACCAAATGCCTGGTGGTTTAGTGGATTAAGGCACTCCAGCTGGATTGAGGCTGAACCTAGGTCTACATCCAAGAGGTGGTGAGATTTATTGCTCACATACTGCCACTCAGGGTCAAATGAGGCTGATCAATCTTGTCTTACATGCAGGGACTGAGTAACCTGGCCCTGGGTTTCTTTGCTCCTGATGGAACAAAAAGAATTGGATGATGGAGTGATAGATTTCTGATTAATGAGTTGCCTAGATTATTGCCCCTTCTCTTTATCTGCTGTTATTTACACAGTATACAGGTTTCAGGTACAATGATCCTAAGTAGTTAGTACATGGAAATATGCCAGATTTGTAAGCAAAGAAAGTAATATACTGTAGATATCTTTGCCATACTGCTGCACTTGAAAACTAAATAAATATATATAAGCATACAGTATAATCTCTTCGTCATGTAATTTATTGAGATTTCGTGATGCTTATCAGATTTTTTAATGTCTTTTGTTTTTATAATAAGCATACAGTATAATCTCTTTGTCATGTAATTTATTGAGATTTCATGATGCTTATCTGATTTTTTAATGTCTTTTGTTTTTATTTACAAGTTAGCTATTACCAAGGATATCTTACTGTTATTGACACAGGAACTTGAATTGAAAATTAAGGATACAACAATTAGTTCTCAGTTTATAAGAGAGGAAATTAATGTTTTTTTATTATACAAAATGTGTGGGCCTTGGTGAAGAATTAGTACGGTTGTAGGAATGTGTTCATTGTATATTATTATTTGCTTTTGCAGTGTACTGTATTGGTTGTATTACAGTATTAGAATCTTGAATTGCTGTGATTATTCTAGTCAGAACACTTCAAGCTAAGCCATATCCATGAATTTCCTAATCCATCCAGATCAGGCCTAGTTTCACCCTTGATGATCCTTACTTTTCCTTACCAGTGTTTCATGCCAGAAGCTTCAGTGAATGTAACAGTTTCAATAAATGTAAAATCACAAGTGATTGATGCCTTTATTAATGTATGTAACTTTTTTTTAATATAAAGAACAGTAGGAGCTACTCATGCAACAAGATTTTACACACGAAAAGTTTCATTTTTCTTTAGCTGAAAGTTGAAGAGGTTGGTCAGATAGTAAAATGTAGTGGAACTGAATGAAATATCTGGGGGCAATAGGTTGTAGGCAGTTGGCAACCAGTCCACCTGGGAGGTACTGGAATGTACATGACAGAAGGCTATAAGGCTGGTATCTAGCCATGCCGATGGTTTGCTTTTACACAGGGTACTCATTCAAAGGTACCCCAAGTCAAAGTCCAAGCTGAGGCCCTCATATTACTTATGTTACAGGGAATTTGTGTAACCAGTGACTTCACAAAGGGAATTCATGAAATGAGGTTAAATTAGGATGGGTTAATTTGGGCTGTGGTTTGGTTAGGATGGGATAATCTAGGTTATGTTTAGGTTAGTTTAATTTATATGAGCATTAAGTTATGTTAAGCATTCATATAAATTAACCTAACCTAACCTAACTAACCTAACCTAAACTTAACCTAGATTATCCTAGCCTAACCTAACTGCAGCCTAAACTAACCTAACCTTACCCCATTGTAATTTAAATGTATTTCATGAATTCCCTAGGGATTTCGTGAAATAATTGATTACACAACTTCCCTATAACATATACAAGTGATCAACTTAATCCTCTTTCCCCCTGGTCTCTGAACATGACATGCTGCAGGACAAGGTTGGCACATGGCCTGAGCCACAGCACACAGTGCAAGCAAATTCTGCTGGCTTGCTACTGCAGTACTGCCTGTTAATGAGGGGCCTAAGCCCCATGATAAAGCCCAGAGAAACTACCCCATCAACAGTTGTATAATGCCATGTCAGCTGTAGAGGTGGTGAGTAATGATTGGACTGGTGTACCAGCTGCTGGCATGATGGGTGCCCTAAGCCCAGTGGTCCAGTTTGTGGCCAAGGTCAGAGGGTTGCAAGCATGTCAGCTACAGTTTGAAGTGACAGATTACTGCAGCAGTGTGGCCAAGCCCTGATAACATCAACACATGCTAAATGTGGTCCAAATGATGTAAGCCTAATGAACCAAAATCACCAAGGGGAGAGTTCAGTAATTTCAGACTAGCCAACCAAAATATTGGAATGTTATGGGGCAGAGGAAAGGATGTAGTAGATAGACAAACTAGGATAAATACTGGTGTACAAGAGACAAGGGGGAAGGGGGATTCAGCTAGTACAGTATATAGTAGGCATGCCTGACAGTTATGTGGTGGCTTCCCATCTAATGTGTTTCTTTAGTACAATAGACATTTAAAATAGTAAGAAAAGAAATTAGATTAGTATGGCCTCCTTCCACAGATGTGCATGAAATAATTTTCTTGGGGGGTTCATTATTCTGGGAGGTTGAGAGGTGCCACACCCAGTGAGAACATACATTGGCTGGGAGTGGTGACATCACCAAGTGTCAGCCTCCTTGTGCTCACTGGCATTCTTATACTGTAATAGTTTGTTGGACAGTACCATTTATGTGTGTGTGCTCTTACCTAATTGTTCTTACCTACAGTAATTGTATCTTTATAGGAATGAGTCAAGCTCATACTGACCCGTGTCTTAAACCGTTTTCATCATACATCTCCTTAAATTTATTAATTGTTTTGGGACACACTATTTCATTCGGTAGTGCATTCCACTGATCAATTGCCCTATTTGGGAATCTAAATTTCCTTATGTCTTTATCACCTCTCGTTTTTATGCAGTTTTTTGCAGTGTCCTCTTGCTGATGCTTCCCCATAGGTTAGATATTCATTTATGTCTATTTTCTCCTTCCCTGATATGCATTTATACAGCATTATCATATCTCCTCTTTTCCTTCTCCTGTAGTGTTGGCTGTTTCAGTTTTTCTAGTCTTTCTTCGTATTTTTGATCCCTTAAGCTTGGGACTCTTCCTGTAGTGGCCCTTTGAACTTTTCCAACCTTATCTATGTGTTTCTTGAGATGAGGATTCCAGACTACTGATGCATACTCCAGGGTTGGTCTGACGAAAGATGTTATTATCTTCCTCAGCATGTCTTCATTTATGTATGTGAATGCTAGTCTCATACTTGCAAGCAGTGTATACCTGTTCTGTACCTTCTCACTTATGTGGTCAGCTGGAGATAGTCTGTTATTGATAATTACACCTAAGTCCTTCTCTCTTTTTGATATGTGTAGGGTTTTACTTTGTAACTTATAGTCCCAATCTGGTCTTTTCCTCCTTTTACCAAGTGTGATTCCACATTGAATTCCATTTGCCATATATTACTCCATTCATGAAGTTTATTTAATTCTTCTTGTAGCTCTTTACAGGAGTCTGTGTTCTCCTTTGTATTTTTGCATCATCAGCAAACATATTTAAATAGCTTTCATTTCCAGTATTACTATGTATTTCATATATAAATACTAAAAGCATAATTGGTGCCAGCACTGAGCCCTATGGAACTCTGCCCTTTTTCTGAGAAAATCTTGCATCCAACAGTACAGTTTGCCTCAGATTCCTCCTTGTTGGTACAGTTTCCATAAAAGTCTTTGGTGCAGTACCCTGTCAAATGCTTTCTTGATATCTTGCAAGATACTGTCCACCCATCCTTCTTTTTTCTGTAATGCAACTGTCATAGTAGCTTAATAGATTAGTAACACATGATTTTCCCTTTCTGAAACCAAATTGCCTTTCTGTTATCATATTATGTTCTAGATGGTTTACCCAAACTTTTATCAGCTTTTCCAGTATCTTATTTACATCACTGGTTTGTGATACCAGTCAGTTATTGAGTGGATTTTTCTATTCCCTTTCTTGAATAAGGGGACAATGTTTGCTTTCTTCCAAATATCAGGTAGTTGACCTTGACCCAAGGATTCCTTGAATATTAAAGATAATGGTCTACTTAACTCCTTTGCACATTCGTGTAGCACCCAACATGAAATTTCGTTTGGACCATTTGCTTTTCCTTTGTTTCGTTTCGTTTCGTTTCGTTTTTGAAGGCTCCAACATGCTTGCATGCGTCGGCCTTGGTCACCTAATGGCGGCTCTCCATGCTGCTCAACCTTTGGCAGCCTCCCTGTTCAATCCCTTAACCCTGAGGTCACACTTAATGACCTCGTCCCATGTCTTTCTCGGTCTGCCCCTCCCAACCCCTCCCCCAATATTAACACTTCTCACCATCTGCACCCAATTATCATCCCCCATCTTCTCCACATGTCCAAACCAGCTCAGCCTACCTCTCCTCATCACAACACCAATACACTCCAGTCCCATCCTACCTCTCAACTCTTCCATCGTAAACCCAGCCCCCCAGGTCTTGCACGCAGGGATGCACTGCACATCCACCTAATCATTGTCATTTCTGTACGTTTAAGCCTGCAAATATCCTCTTCCTTTACTGCCCAGGTCTCATTACCATACAGCTTCACACTCCTAACACATGCTGCTTACAAAGACCCCTTAGCACGTAAGGAGAGTCCTCTCAATGTCAGGAGAGGCAACAGCTCCCTGAACTTCTTCCAACCACTTCTCACCCTAGCAACTGAGCTAGCTGCAGCCCCACCTCCAGCACATAACATGTCTCCCAAATAACAAAACTCTTCCACACACTCAAGAGACTCACCAGCAAGTACAATCCTTTCACGCCTAATAATCTCCACCTGCTCTCCCCGACACGCCACACACGTAAAATCAGCATTATCTCGCAGCCTACCTCTAATGCCACTACATCTCTTGTGCACCCATTTATCACAAACACTGCACAAGATGGACTTACTTCCCACACCTTTGTGGCAAACTGCACTGTCAGGGGGAAAATGTAATATTGTATAACTGCTGTATGCAGTGTATAGCTATGTGTGCTAGGAATGACTATCGAGTCATTTATTACGAGAGAATAGACTCGTGAAATCAAGTAGCAATTTCACTTTTATGCTGGCTTACTTCGCCAATTCTTTAGAGTCGAGAATTTATAGACTTTCTCAACAGTACACAGCAGAGATTAAATGCTCAAGTAGGCTGTATTACAGTACTGTTGGCCTCTGAGAAAGTTAGTTTCTCCCCTTAACATTCAAAAAATAATAATAATGATAATCAGGATCTTGGCTGAGCCAAACTCCTAGCTAGCACAACGGATTTAAGGATTAATACCCAAAGCTGGCCTAAGTACCAGTCATGATTAATATAAAAAGTTGTGCTAACGTGGAGTAGCAAAAGTGTACTAAATATGTGGGGAAATTAAACACGACTGTTACATTTAACAAAGCTCAAGAAAACGAACTGTAAATTTATTGAATACAAGAAAATAAATTTACGTTACTTGACTCCAATTCAAATCAAGAAAGGGAAACGCACTCACTCAAACACTCAGACAAATAGCTAAATAACCCAAAAACTTAAGCCTAGGGAAACAAAAGAAAATACTGATCGGTATAGGTGAGACCGTGCTGTAGTCGATCACCAAGCTGGTGGGAGCTTCGAGAATACACGTCAATACAAGCTGAGATCTGAAATTGCTAAGAAAAGTGATCACTCGAGCTTTCGTAAAGCATAACTGCACGCTCCGTAACTAGAAACAGACTGGCTATGGTTTTGAGTGTCCGACGTGAGGAGCATGTGAAAGGGTGTGGCCGGGCAACGGCCAGGGAGGCGGAAGCGATAATCCAGAAATTATCGCTCAGAGGAATGCACCGTCTGCACATAAAAACAATCACTCGCAAAAGAATGATGAAAGTTTTGACAACTTGATTCGAATATAAGTACGTACGCAAGCGGACAGTTGAGAGAATGAGTGAAATCTCGTGCATTTCAGAATCATTTGTTGCTCCCGCAAAATCACTTGATGTCACAATTTACGTTACATAATTTTACGATGTAGAAAATTCGTGACATTACGCCCCTGAAAAATCAAATTTTACTCTGGAAAAATTTGACATTATATATATATATACACCCTAGCTCAGTCACACAAGATTCACGCTGGTGTGTGTACTATCTTTTTACAGGAGAAAAGCACTGTGCCTACGAGCTTAAAAACCTCGTATATACGTTAAGAGAAGCAAGCTTGAGGGAAAAACTCTGAGACGACATTGAAAAATCCTGTACTCAGGTCAAACTGAGTGAAAGTTCGCTACATTTACATTGACAACTAATTGTTATGTAGCGTGGTGTATGTGATACGTGGTGTAGGTGTAACAGTTGTAGTGTAACTGTACCTACGTGTAAAGCAATAATAACAATACAAATTAATGCAATAATAAAGGTGACGAGGGCAGAGGAGAAGAGGTGGCAGCGTGCAGCAGAGACAATCAATGGTCCTGGACATCTGCTTCACCCAGCAACTGTACCTGTGGAATGAGTCAAGGTGGAACATCAATAGTGTCAATGTGAGAATTTGTACTAAATTACAATTTCAGCCACCCAGCAATCAATCCATACACAACAGAAAGTACACTTTAGCTGAAAATCAGTTAACAGCAAGTTTCGTACATAGGAGGTCGCCATTATTTCCTTAATAGTTGCCCTTTTTAACCTATACTTACGCCTAATAAAGGGCTCGTCGTCGGTGTCCTCGATTGGGAGCGCCGTGACTGCCCGTTTGTCATCAGTGTCCTCGGTTGGGATCGCCGTGACTGCACACTTATAGCTATACTTATTTCTACAAAGGGCTCATCATCAGTGTCCGTGGTTGGGATCGCCATGACTACCCGTTTGTCATCGATGTCCTCGGTTGGGATCTTCGTGACTGTTCGCTTATAACTATACTTACTATTACAAAGGGCTCATCATCAGTGTCCGCGGTTGGGATCACCACGACTGCCCGTTTGTCCTCGGTGTCCTCGGTTGGGATCGCCGTGACTGGTCACTTATAACTACACTTATTTCTACAAAGGGCTCGTCATCAGTGTCCGCGGTTGGGATCACCGCGACTGCCCGTTTGTCATCAGTGTCCTCGGTTGGGATCGCCGTGACTGCTCACTTATAACTAATAAAGGTAAGTCGAGAATCCCTATGCGAACTTGGGCAGGTCACATTTTAACACCCTGGATGGGTGTGAGCACTCATGTGGCTTTTGTGTAATCTCCGGGAATCCTCAGAGAGGCCCACAGCTCGAGACACACCACAAGGTAATTCAAACACAGCCTCAGATTGCCTCTGCGGGGTCTCGAACTTCCCTCTTAACCTACGGTACATACAATATGTACAAGCCCTACGCTTACGAGTAATAAGGGCTCGTCATCGGTGTCCGCGGTTGGGATCGCCATGACTGCTCATTTGTTCTCGGTGTCCTCGGTTGGGATCGCCAAGACTGCACATTCGTCATCAGTGTCCTCGGTTGGGATCGCCGTGACTGTGCACTTATGAGCTACAGTACGTATGTATGTACAGACCCTAGACATATTATGTCCTGTTGGGCCAACGAGTGAGACAGGTCTGCACCCACATTACCACTGCCCTCTCTCTCACATGACTCAGAGATTATGGGCGTGGATTCAAATGGCGCAGGAAGGAAACTTTCCTGAATGGTGGTATGTCGACACACATTGCAGGAGTTCAAAAAACTGTCTATTTCCTGTCCCATTCCTGGCCAGAAAAAGTCAGCACGGATATGCCCTTGGGGTTTTCCTTTTGCCCATATGACCTCCTGATGCTGAACAATGACCCCATTCTAACACTGCTTGGCGGTAGTTCGCAGGAATGACAAACTGCAGTCGAACCTCGCCTTCAAGTGTTTGTGACTCACGGTAGAGCCGTCCTTATTTGCGAAGGAACCTGGCTCGTCCACCCTGCGAATACTTGGTCACTTTACCCTTTTGTTTCTTCCGCACAACAGCAAGTGTCGGGTCAGACTGTTTTTCTTGGACAACATCTTGACTACCAATCAGATCTTGCGGCAGTGCAATAGCCACTGGGGCAAAACAATTTGGAGCTTTGGCCATGGCTCGTGTTACTGCAGCCGAAGTCTGAGTAGCGACATCTGTTGTGCAACTAAACTTGGCACCTGGTATATTACCTATAATAAGGTCAAACATAGGTTCTTGCATGACAACTGCAGCTGTTGAACCTGTGTAAAAGGGAGATACTACCTGGATACGTGCCTCAGGAAACAATCTCACTGATCCGTCAATAAGCTGAGCTTGGATCTGTCTGCCTGTATATTCTTCAGGACGAACAAAACTCTGCCTGACAGTACAACCTGAGGAACCATTGTCTCTCAGAACATTAACAGAAACACCTCCCACAAACCCTGGCTGAACAAGGAAGGCACTGTTACCTATGGGAGGGCCTGTGGAGGAAGTGGCCAGCCATTGATAAGGCTGCATGGCACTCAAGTCTTTATACGTGACAGGACTATATGCCTGAGAGGTTGTACCTGAACTAGGTGAACGAGGAGTTGTACTAACCATCTGGGGAGCAGGAGCACTGACGGCCTGTGGAGGAGAGTTCACCATCTGAGGGGGACTAGTGAACTGTGAAGGAGGACCTGTGCTGGTGGGGACGGCACCATCGTGCGCCTGTTGGGGAATGAAGGCTGCGTTTGCCTCCTGCCTCCCATACACTGGGGCTGGTGCTGAAAAGGTTTGTCCCGGTTGGTGATTGCGTGACTGATACTGCTGCTGCTTAGGGTACTGCTACTGGTTAGGGTACTGCTTGTACCTCTTCCAGTCAGGTTTCTGTGTATTCTGCCCCTGGTCCTTCTGCAGTTTGTTTGGACCTTGGCCATTATTCTGAGAATGGCCTTGATGCTGGGGTTCAGTCTGGGATTGCTTACCAGACTTAGCAGTATCTTTCTTGTTCCAGGACTGCTGCTTACGAGTTTCGTACCCGTACGCACTAAAGAAAGCATCAGCCTTTTCCACCATTTGGTTTGCATCCTTCACTTTGGACATCTTGAGCTGGGCCATAAGCTCAGCAGGCCACGACTTTTCCAGCTGTGTGCGCAGCACGAGGTCGATCATTCCCTCTCGCGTGCTGGGAGTCTTGTCCTTCTCCATCCACTCACCTAAGTATGCCGTGAGATGGTCAAGGAACTGAACAGCTGTCTCCTTTTCCTGGAGACGTGCCTTCATGAACTGATTCCTAGCATGATCAACTGTAAGACCGTACGCTTTGATGAGTGCGGTCTTCATCATCTCGTACGTGAGATTATCTCCGCGAATTCTGTGGAGAATGTCAAGGGCAGGGCCCTCAAACAGGCTAAGGAACTGAAGCTGCTTAGCTGCCTCATCCAGATCGTGCAGCTTTGCCATGTCTTCGAAACGAGCTATAAATGGCTCGATTTGCTCGCCTTCCTTGTAAGAAGGAAGCTTGAGACGTGGAGTTGCTAGAACAGGTGCTGAGAAAGCGCTAGCAGAGCTTGGGTTAGCTGCACCCGATGTACCTGAAGCCAGGGAGTCTCGCTTCAGCTTCAGCACTTCCAGCTCGTGTTTTTCACATGCCTCACGCTCGGGACGCTCGTGTTCTTCATGTGCCTCGCGCTCAGCACGCTCGTGTTCACGTTCTGTCTCACATGCCTCGCGCTCAGCATGCTCGTGTTCACGTTCTCTCTCACATGCCTCGTGCTCAGCACGCTCGTGTTCTTCACGTGCCTTGCGCTCAGCACGCTCGTGTTCTTCACGTGCCTCGCGCTCGGCACGCTCGTATTCACGTGCTTTGTCACATTCCTCCCGCTCCTTCTCTTTCTGACACTCCTCGTATTTGTGTTCCTTTTGGCGTTCCTCGCGCTCAATTTTCCGCTCTTCACGGGTGGCATTTTCGCGTTGCTGCTCGTAATTGCAGCGCGACAGGACATAATCACAAATTTCCTGGGGGTTAGTAAGCCCCATATCCTTGGCTTCCTGGAGGTATGTACTCTCCATGATGCTCAGATTGAGACTGAGTGACTAAAGTAAGAGTGAGTGAGTAATTTGGAAATAATTCCAAGCTAGGAGTTTATCCTGGAATGAGGTCGCCAGATGTCAGGGGGAAAACGTAATATTGTATAACTGCTGTATACAGTGTATAGGTATGTGTGCTAGGAATGACTATCGAGTCATTTATTACGAAAGAATAGACTCGTAAAATCAAGTAGCGATTTCACTTTTATGCTGGCTTACTTCGCCAATTCTCTAGAGTCGAGAATTTATAGACTTTCTCAACAGTACACAGCAGAGACTAAACACTCAAGTAGGCTGTATTACAGTACTGTTGGCCTCTGAGAAAGTTAGTTTCTCCCCTTAACATTCAAAAAATAAAAATAATAATGATAATCAGGATCTTGGCTGAGCCAAACTCCTAGCTAGCACAACGGATTTAAGGATTAATACCCAAAGCTGGCCTAAGTACCAGTCGTGATTAATATAAAGAGTTGTGCTAATGTGGAGTAGCAAAAGTGTACTAAATATGTGGGGAAATTAAACACGAC